>CM037932.1:12378876-12666376 GCA_021346845.1 Apeltes quadracus | reverse complement strand
ATTTAACACAGCGGAGGTGTGTTAAATTCACTCCAGTCATTTTGATGGATGTTTTTGCTCTGAGGTCTCTTTGTAACAAAGACCACCCGGTTCGATCCGACAACAGGGGAAGATGACATAATGATGACATAGAGGAAATACAATTCTGATTGCATCATTGTGAGCTACATAACCCGAAGGAAGTCAAACAATTGTAGCCTGGCAACAAATACCAGATCCGGGCCAATATCTGCAACTTATCTGAAATGTACAGTGAAAAAGGGTACCAAAGAATTCTGGAAATGCATTTTCTTAAAATCGTTAACCTTAACTCAGCCTCTGCGATGAAGTAATAGAAGGAAATTAGCAACCAGGACAGAAAGGAATGCGGGGGGCAGGTGGGGTTGCTAGGGGTGACACGTTGTCATGGATGTGCCCTTTTATATTGGTCCCCTCCCCTCGTTAGACGCCCGTTATACTGGGGGCTTCAGGGGGCCTTGAGTGACAGATGGTTGCCCAGGCGTGTCGGCGGTTGTTAAGAGCACTAAATGTGTCATTCACAGTCACAGATATAAAGAGCTTAAAGGATATGCGCGTGGCGGACAGAAACACTAACCGCGGTGACTTTAAGGGTTATTATGGAGCCGGATGCATTTGAAATAGTCTTCGGGTTTTCAGTAAGTAAAGTAAGCAGGATTTCACATGTTCCGCAAAAGGGATTCATTCAAAAGGTATTTATGTCACTTGCAAGCATTAGATAAAATAACTTGCTTCAGGTGTGACGTCTTTCACCAAATGGATGCGCGCAAATTCAGATTTATTCACCGTCGGCACATTAGTGACTGTTACAGTTCATCAAAGCAGCTTAGGAAATGTGCTTTGTATGTGGTTTATGAAGTAGACCTACAGCAGGCGTATCGCACGAGGCTACGAGTATAGAACTAATTAGAATAAGCGTGTGTGACATGTGATGAAGAGTAAACGTACATGTGGAACCAAAACAAAGGCCAATATACACGCCGAATAAAACGAGATACCCTGCGCTGGCGTGTGGATATCGTGAATGCTGAACACTGTGAACTGTGTGTGTTTGTGAGCGTCGCCCTTGTGGGACTTGTTTATCTGCTACACGTCAGAGCGATCGGATACAGTGGATTGGACTCTCCGTCCACGGAACAGTCCCGACATCGGACAGAGAAAGTTAAAAATGACGCACAAAAACGCACATGAGAGATGAGCGCACCTGGTCCTGAATAATAAACTTTATTTTAATCACAATTATACTCTCATAGTGTAAACGTGTAACCATCCAGAGCCTCCGCTCACTGGTCTGATCAGCACAGTATTCCAGAAAGACAAACGTTAACGTTAACAAACGAGTCTCACACTGCGGTGTCTCACACAGACACACACACACACACACACACACACAGGCACAGTGCATATGCACACATGCATGAGCCCTTCAGGCAATGGGAACACAAACTGAGCTTCCTCCCAGAGGTTCTCCAATGAGTACTTGTTGAAAAAAGGAGATTCCTCCACCATGATGCCAATCCTTCACAAATACACACACACACACACACACACACACACACACACACATTCACGCACACTTGCGTTGACGACAAAGATGATTGGTGAGGAAGCTGTTGTCAAGGACCAATCGGCTGGCAGAAACACGCCATGACGGCGGTGTGTGTTTATCTTCCCTTCCCAACACCTCCTCCCTCTCTGTTTCCATCATTGCATCTTCCTTCCATCTCCCCCTGACAGCACATCACATGCCGAATCTCTCACCCTTCCTGCCCCGTCTGTCTCCCTCCTGCGTCCTTCCTGCGATGTCTCATACCGTTGCTGCAGGGAGTTTTTCTTCTTTTTAATTTGTCTCTGGTTGTTTTAAAATTATCACTTTGAACACAAACAAGGGAATTACGTTAAATAAGAAAGCGGATGCAAATGCAGACAGCAACCGTGGCACCCTGAGGTTGGGTCAAATAACTTACATCATACTTCAAAAAATGATGTAGTGCACAAGTTGTTTGTAGATCTGGTCATGTAGTGATGAATATGATGGATATGATGCATTGTATGTTATTGTGCAACCAATCAATGACCCACAACTGCAGAGAAGCATATTTAGTATGTTTTCTATACCTCGGCTACTTTTAAAGGAGCTGTTTCTTTCCTCGCAGTTATGTGTTAGATTTGAAGAAAAAAAAACACGCTTCACTGCAATAAATTTAAAAAATGAAAATAAATCTTCACTCCCTAACAGGGATGATTAGCTATAGGGAAGTGCTATGCAGGACATGCAGGGGTGTAAATTCTCCCCAGCAGCTCTGAGGAAGACATTTACTCAGATTTAACTGCAAACTCGGGAGCCTTTCATCACCTGGAACACAGCAAAGAGAGAGAGAGAGAGAGAGAGAGAGAGTCTACAGCAGCATCACCTCGGTTTCTTCACATTCGTTTTTTCAGATCTCTTTACCTTAAACTTCTAATAACCTTCCTAACTTATAAAACTGTGTGAGTAGAATACGCTGTTGTTAGTGCAAAACCACATTCATACACTCATATCCACTCAGTGGGATTCACATTTTTGCAAATGTACATTTGCATGCAAGAGCACAACCTTCCTCAGCGCCACTGCACACCACCAAACCCCCCATCAACCGCTTTTGATTGACAGGCGCCTGGGCAGCCTGAAGGCAAAAGCAGCGTAGACGATAGTCAAATAGTGCAAGAACTAAATGTTCACAAAGTTAAACGCAGCTGGCTATCAGATCTGGAAACGATAGAGAACCGTCAGTAACACCCAAGAATAACCGCTGTTTTCATCAGCAGATCTTTCTGTTAAATGGGTTGTACAATTACCCACCTCAATGAGTCAACACTTTTTCGCAACAATGCTGTGAAACAGAAATTCAATTGGCGGAATCTTTTGGTAAAGATAAAGTAACTCATGGCATGGCTAAATCTGTGAAGATGCAGTTTTGCGTCATCAGATGTTCATTGTAGGAGAAAGTCAACAGGCTTAGACCGTTTTAAAAGTAGACGTCATGCCGCGAGCTGCTCTTCTTCTACCACCGTGTCAGAAATCTCACGTTAAAAAAGGTCCCTCCCGTGTACTGTACGTGCGATTCATTAGTGGCTTGTACTGTATAGGTTTCCTACAGTGTGTAATTTAACACTTCATTAGAACTACAGGGAAAAACTCTCCGCTGAGAGAATCCGTTAATTAACGCAGCCAACGGGAATGATTGATCTCCGTATTTGTTCAATGGGGACAGAGGCGTCATGGGTTTCACAAAGCGCAGCTGTACAGACGGAGACACTGGGAAGGTTTCTCTTCGGAGGGAAAAAACAAACAGTTGGAGACGATCGACTGACTGCTGGACGAGGCGCTTAGACACGCTGCTGTCACTCACATCCAATGGCGCTGTCGTTATTCCCAATCCCTCGGAATATGGACGTCCTGTTGATTTTAGTGCAGTCTATATGATCGCCTTCCCTTCACAGCTTTGTCTCATTCATGTCACTCACAGCACAGTCGTGTAGAGTATGTTAGAATATCCGTTCGCTTGTGCACTTTATCTTCTGTTTGTTTTATTATTTTATTCTATATTCCTCTAGTTTATAGCCTTCGGATTTTAAATTGCACATTTATCAAATTAAAATTTCATTTTTCATGTTATTTATCTTCGTCTTGTTATACATTGCACCATTGTCTTACTGTCCAATGTCATGCACCAACCGCCATGTGAGATTGTTGCTGTGCAGAATAAAACCCTTTACGGTCACAGTGCGGGTTCACTTCCTGTTTTATTTTGTAGTTTCCTGCCTCTCGTGCCCCCGGGTCAACTTCACTTCCTGCCCTGGTGTGTTTTCCCCTGTGATTGTCTGCCATGTCCCTGATTGTTTCCTCCTGCGTCCAATCACCTGCACCATCCCATTGTATTTAAACCAGTTGTGTGCCTCGTCAGTTCATTCTCTTGTCTATGTGAGTTTTAAACTTTGACCACCACCGGCTCTGAACGGCTGTGAGCGAGTCGACATCGGCGATAGGCTGGAAGTGACTGAGACCATTTCAGATGTGCTCCCCTGTAGTATTTTACAGTATTTTAGTCTTTAAGCAAATCTACATTTCAAAGTGCACATAATGCATAATGTTGGGCCTTCTTGCACCTTGTTACTGGCCCCTGGCCCCTTGCCCCTGCTTGCAGGCTGTGTATGCATGTGTGTGTGTGTAAGCAAGAAAGAGAGAGAGAGAGAGAGAGCATGTGGGGTTGAGATGGAATGATATCTTCAGCTCTCATCTGTCCCATTTGGTCTCATTTGTCACACGCAAACACACACAGAGGCACATACACACCTGCACACACACACACACACACACACACACACACACACAGTCATGCAATGCTTCATATCTATCTTTATGTACTGTACTAGTTGTTACTCTTCATATATCAGCTCTGCAGCCTCCCTGAGTATTACAACTATATATCACAAACACACTAATATACACTCCCACACACACACACACACATACAGCTTTTATCACTGCGGTTACTTATTTAAAGGTCATGACCTATGGCGGGTTCATTAATCATACGGCACGAAATACTCTGATTGGTGCGTTCACATTTAAAAAAGGGCGGGATTGACCTCTAAAAAGCGACGGGGCAGTTGTGGGCCGGGGGGTATTCGGGGCCTGCAATATAAAGTGTGTATTAACAGCAGTCAGCCCACTCTTAAGGGAACACTTTATAATGACAAAAAGAAAGGATGGTTAAAAGGGGAGAGGGTGGACAATAACAGGAAATATTTCCCTCAAAATGTAAGTTAAAGTCTTACTTCATCTCTTGAAAAGGCAGCATTAACCTTCAGGTTTGTCCTGAAATAGAGGTTTTTAGTCTATAAACGTGACTCCTTCCATCCTTCCCTCGGTGCATTCATAGTGAGACTTATTTATATTAACATTTAGACTTTTGGCTGGTGCGCGTCTTGGAGCTCTCTTGGCAGCCGGATGAATGGAGAGCTCTGCAGGAGATGACACTGAATAGTAAAAGAAAGGAAGAAGCATCGCTGTAGCAGTTGGGAATACACGGTGGTTCATCTACAGTATGCGTGTCCTTCGGGGAGGAAGTAGTGTGAATGCCAAAATGAAATTTGATAGCCAAGTGATCTCTGGAAAGTGCAACGCAACAGCTCTGCAATAACGAGCCCAGGCTAAATGTAGACACAAAATCATAAGAATTGCCACATTATACATCTGGGAGCTCATTTGTAATCACTGCTTGTGCCCCAAGAAGTGGTTTGAAAGATCCATTTAACATTTCTTTTGCAGGAGATTTAAAAAGATCCCTGCATTTGTGCAGCTATAAGAAGAATGGTTTCCACCAACAGGTGAAGGAGTGAAAAAAAGGAAGGTGTTTTGATTAACGAGCCCTCCGATATACTTCTGTTCAAGCCAAATAAAACACTTGCATAACTATACACTTTGTTATTGTTTTAGAAACTAAATTGAAAGATTGAAAAACCAAAGCTCTTAATCAAGCATAATGTGCATGTCTTGTTCGGATAGAGCCGTGGTTGTATATCCTGCTATCAGCAGACTGGAGCACAGGTAATCAAATGCCAATCAAATCATACTAGATACTATACTATATACGGTAAAACAAGTATATATATATATATACTTGATGTCTGACATGCGTCTGTGATGTCTGACATGCGTCTGAGAGCGCAGGGTGTTGATTGGGAGACTTGAGAAGCAGCTTGTAAAGACTTTAGAAGGTGAAAAAGGGGCTGGAACTGGTGACACACACAAACACACGCCTGCACACATGTAATGTGCACATATATAAGCAATATACAATAAGGGATAGCAACTGACGGAGGCAGAAAGACACACACGCAAGCCATTCCCGCGTACACAAACACGCTGACACACTAAAATGCGGTCTCCTCCCTGACCTTCTCCTGACTTATCTTGACCTGGCAGTAACCCCTTCCATTAGCGGACTGTACGCGCGCGTGCACGTGTGTGTGTGTGTGTGTGTGTGTGTGTGTGTGTCTTGGTATCCTCAGCTGTTCAGCTCGTTCAAACCTCCCCTGTGTTCAGCTGCTACACTTCTCTGTGGTGTCTTCACAGCTTTATCTGAGCCTCTTATCACTAAGGGCCTTTTTGTTTTTTTTTACCCGCTGCCATTGTATTTCATTTAATTGTTAATTAGCCAGGTCCCTTTTTCCACCTGAAGAAATAAAGCACTATGACAAAGGTGAACCCTGTAGAGGCCACGCACCTACAGAGTAAATAACAGGTATTAAAGTCGTTATTCATGTCCAGCAGATGACAAATGGCGTGAAAAAAACAAAACTATTCTTTGCTTTTGTTCTCGGTATCATCGACTGCAGCAGGACAACAACAACAATAGACTGGTTTGCTTTCCTGATGTTTCATTAGAGCGTAAACAGATAGTAACATCCTTATTTTAATAGATTTTCAGATGAACAGAAACAGAATTAGAAGCGTATATTTATATGTACTAGTAGTGTTAGCAGTGTACAAATTGCTCCTCTAGGGAGTATCGGGTACTGCGATTACTCACACATTCCGTCTGTATCTAAAGTTTCTTTTATCATTCGCATCCACATGCACACTTAAAGGACTTCACTCAGGGGCTCGAGATGGGAGACGGCGCTATCAGTAGACAAATATTCATCAAACCCCTCCAGACAATTTATAATTCATGACGTGGGGATTTGAATAATATATATCGATCATCAAATATTTACACTATTTACGTTTTTCAAGGAAAGGCTCTAGATGTAGTTTTGATGGGACAGAGGTTGGAAAAAAAGACAAAAAATAACATTTCACTGGGATGAAAAAACAGGAACAGAGTTTTTTTTGCCCTCTCCCCATGATGCAATTTGTAAATATAAATATTACTAAATATATTACGAACTGATATATTACTGCACGTCCATTGTCACATCCCTTGTTATTTGACTTGAGCTAGTTAGGTTGTGTGTACAGTATTTCATTAGCATTAAATTATATTGCACTTTCATTGACATATATATATATATATATATATATATATATATGTATATATAGACATTCCACAGAGCGGGCTGATAAAAATCCGATTAAGAGGGGATAAAGGGGCTTCTGACCAGGTTATGCCGCTGTAAGCTGTATACAAGCAGACACACATATGCACCCACTTGTCATCCAACCCCAGCTCATGTCGGACAAAGATCTGCTTGATCTCTGCCAAGAAACACGGTGGGCCAAACAAGGGGACTGTATTTTAAATCCCACTAAAAAAAAAATCTACTAAAAAAAAATCAGATGTTGATGTTTTCTGCGCTTCCCTGTTGAAATTGCCACCGATGAATTGTGGATTTATTCCTCCCAAAATAGATGGATTTGGGGAAGATAAGAAGCAGATTAACTGTATTTGCGTGTGTGTACGCGTGTGTGTGCTGTGCACAGGTTATAATTCTTTTTAAAGGAGATTAAACCTTTATTTTGGCAAACATCTTAACTCGGAAATGATCCTTCCTACATACAAACACATGCACACACACACACACCAACACACCCATGTGCTGTAGGCAAGTGTGATTGGGATGCGGGCCAGATGAGAGAGATGGAGGGAAGTCGCCTGCTGGGTAGAAGAGAGCGAAAGGGAGACGTTCAACATAGATATAAAGATACGGAGGCAAGTAGGACAGATGTAACAGGCCAATAGTGGGTCAGATAGCGCTTCACTGATGGAGAGAGAGAAAAAGAGAAATGTGATGCTCTGGTACCGACTCTCTCTCTCTCTCTCTCTCTCTCTCTCTCATGGAGCCGCTGAGTCTTGCAGTCGAGCATGCAGCTGTCACCAGCTCACCCTCCGTCTGTCAACGGCAGCGCAGCAATACCAAACTCCTCCTTCAATGAGGGATTTTACTGTAAACTTGTGTAATGGTTCACACACAGAAAATGAAAAAAAAACTTCCTTCAATTTGAAAGATCTTGACTGTGAAAAAAAAAAAAAAAGCTTTGGAGAAAATTGCAAAAAACGAATTGATGACGGCGCCGTAGCCCGATGAAAAGTTAAGGTATCAGCTAGGTTTTTCTAATTAATTTCGTTTTTTTCTAAGTCACAATATTTCAGGCAGACTCACTGACTGGCATCCAAACAGACACAGTGCTGATCGCTTTGTCACATACATGACATTACAATAAATCTAAATTCAACATTATACAAAAAAAACATAACAAATGATTTCTCTAAATACATTGTGTATGAATCTGATATTTAGAGTGTTTTTCAGTTTGACACGTTCATAAGTCATTCAAGACTTCAAGCCAATTTTGCAAATGTGACACAGTTAATTAAGCCGCCGGAGCCGACGGCAGGTCACCTGCAGCCTGGGCTCTGTTACACGAAGCAGCAGCCACAACGGACCGCCGCATGCGCGCAGCGGGGCGGACGGCTGCACATCCGTGATATACTGTTTCTTTCCCATTTTCTTGGATCCAACCCATTAGCACAGCATATCAATAAGTCACGGTTAATGAAAAAAAAAAAAAAAACTTGATAAGAGTTTCTAATGAAAGAACATGATTAGTTATGAAGAAGAAGGAAAATTAATTCATGGGAGTCGCAGTTTAAAATGAGCTACAGATGAGAGGCGTCCACAAATGATAAAGGGACGAGGGGATTAGTGGTGATATTGCGATACGTCGGGGAACTAAACAGGGAACCTGTCGGATGTGAGTAAACATCAAAGCGAACTAAACCATTTTCTGGTGGAAAATGATTCACTAAATAACTATACTTTAACAAAAAAAAACAACACAATTTAGCTGCCGTTTTTCATGCTGTATTAAATCATAACGTGACGGTGTTTCATCCTTATCTACTAGGAGAAGGGTTTGAAGCAACTCGCTTTTTGTGCGTACATTTTCCTGCATATGAAAGACTACAGATGTGTAGTGTTGGAGCTTATATTCAGCTTTAATGTGGAAAAAACTTTATGGACTTTATGAAGATACATAACACCCACAGGTAATTTTCCAGTAGATTCAGCCGTTAAAGAAGAAGTCTTAAAGGACTCTAAAAACATGTTATATTAACAGAAAAAGGCTACATGAGAGCAACAATGTAGATGGAGTTTATCTGAACCATTTCACACAAGGGAACGCACTCAGAGGTTCAGGACCTCTTTCATTCTCCATTGCCTCAGTAATGGTCAAACATGCGCTAATGATGGAAATGTTGTTCTTTTCCTTTCGTGGGAAACCAGGCGTGTTCATTTGGGAAGAAGTGGAAATGACATCCTAATACAGTATACTGTATTTCAATTGCAGGATAATGTGCAGGCATCATTTGGAGAACACAGCAGGCTGAATAGAGGCAAACGCAATTTTTTACGATGAGAGTAGAGGGACCAAGAGGAACAAAGTGTGCACGTATAAGAAAGGGGAGGAGGCCGGCTGTGGTGTCAGATGGAGCGGGCAGATGGTTGGACGATGCATTTCTAATCAGCCTGCTGATAGCGGTGGATCCTTAATCACTAAATCCACAGAAATCCTTAGCACCAAAACACACACATGTACTTATTAAAGGTTACCGTTCACACTCGTCTTACCATAAACCGCCATGTTAATTAACTCCTACTCACATGATGAAGTACTCCATTACAAGTAAAAGCCCTGCATTCAATGTGTTTTTTTTTTAATTGTAGTACATGTGTGTTATTAGGCAAAGTCCTCTGTGAGTGACATACAATATATACGACATCATTGGATGATTAATATACTGTTGTAGTTTGTCAAGGTGGAGGCAGCACCAATTTTTTAGTGAGTCCTGTTTCTCCCAAGCTGAGGATCACGGCCCCATAGACGGTCAGAAGATGAAACTGCAGGATTGTGATATGACTAATGCAACAGGAAAGATGTAATAATTAATTTGGCTTCAGGGCTTCAGGGCATCTGTGGCCTGTAGCTTCCAAATAAATACAGTGGAGTAGAACGTAAAACATCTCAAATAGAATACATAAAAAGTCAAGTAAAACAGTAAATTGCAGTAAAGTACTTCAATTTACTGCGCGGCTCCTTGCACGTTCTGTCCCTGCGTTTTTATGGTGGAGAAGGAAACCCGCTTCTCCATCTATTCGAGCCGGAGACGCGGATAGACGCGGCCGCGCGACTCTTCCACAGGTCTGCACTTTGAAAGCTACGCAGCGGCTGTATCATTGGCAAATGTGTTCAAAGTGACTCCGGATATAAAATGAGCAGTCACGCTCGGCCTCCGATGAATCCCGGCTGGTGAGGCGCAGAGCAGCCCGGAGGGAGTGCGGCGCGACACGCTAGTTATCCTGGGAAAATCCATCGCGTCGGCCACGATTCCCACCCGTAGAATGTGTGTTTCCGTCTGTTGGGTTGCTGATGTGATCGCCGGGCTGCAGCTGCTTATTGACATCATCGCCGTAGGACAGCTGAGAGCAGCTGCATGACCCCACAGAGGGACAGACAGAGAAGGGTGAGGGTCATTGATCCAAACCTTTAAGTCTCTCTCCTTTCTCTGTTCATTTCTCCGTTTGTCCCGGTGTGCGTGTCTCTCTCTCCGCAGAACCCACACAAATGTCCCCAACAAACAGAACAAAAGTGACATTTTTGGAGGGTCGGTGTCTCACACATGTGCTTCCGAAATCACAGCGCGGGGAGTAGATAGTCACCGTAATTCAACCAACGAGGATTACGTTTTACCTTCTCCCTATCACACAAAGACACACACATACACAGAGTGTGTAACGTGCTGTGTATTTACTATAGAGGCACACGTGCACACAGTATCTGACTCGTGTGACCAAACGTGCTGATTTTAGTATAGCTAAGGAAACTGTGTGTGCGTGTGTGTGTGTGTGTGTGGGTCTGGTTTAAAGTGGTCTGGCCAAAAAAACCACAAAGCCGGCGAAGCCACTGCCGGTGCAGACGGACACACGCGCGCAGACACACTCGCACACCTTCCTCCATCTGTCTACTTAGCGGGTCAATCATAACCTCATTGAGGCGGAGAAGGACTGAGAGACTGAGAGCATCTGTCTCGCCGCTGGGACCAGAAACACATTCACATCCTCACCATGTGAACGGAGCGGGTCTGAGCCAGATTACGCGGCACTGAAATGGGATTGTATTGAAGCGGACTGGATCATGAGGGCCTAATAACTGATTATGATGAATTACCGGATTATACGCAGCTGGATTAGTAGACACACCAAGACTGTAGTGGATGAGCAGGAATACAAGGCAGGGAATTAAAATACAATGAATCAGATTACACAGAAACGAAACCCAGTTTCACTGGTCATTTAATTTAAATTGTGGAAACTAATTAGTATTAGGAACACAGCTCGGCACAATTATGCGTTTGCCTTCTCTGTTCCAATGTGTTCTATTTCACTCGTTCACTCGCTGTATTTAGCATTCTAATCACTAGCGTTGGGGTTAGGGTTCCTGCCCTGGTGTATGTTCCACTGTGATTGTCTGCAGTGTCCCTGATCACCTGCACTTTCCCAGTGTATTTAAACCAGGTATGTCCCTCGTCTCCTTGTCGAATGGTCAGTCTTTGTCGGTGAGTCTGTGTCGTGGCTGTATCCCCCACTTTAAATACAGTTCTCTCATTTTTGAAACCCGAGTCCTCCTTCTCTCCTGTCCCTGGACGTACCGTGACAGAGACATTCATCCATCGTTATTCATCATAATAATAAAATTATACTCGGACTGAAACTATTCAAAATAGTAAACCCCCCTAAAGAAATTAACAGACTAAACAGGGGTCATGCAGTTCATTTGTACCAGGCAAAAATAAAGATACAATCTATTTTGGCACTTTACTTTCGCATTTAGTTCATTTCTGATAATTCAGTTGTGTAAACTATTCCCGCCTGTATATATTTGGATGTAAGGAGGCTTATAGTTTGGCAAGATTTCTTTCTTATCAGTGAACACAATGGAAAGGATGGATAATGAATTTATTCTAACAAGAATTTCCAAAGCCAAAATCGTAATTCCCTGTGCAATAAAGTGAGTGTAAAAACACACAATGGTTGTCCTGGAGCAGGACGTTAAATCCCTCCTCAGTCACTGACCTTCAAAAAATCATCCCAAAATCCCCAAAGGGATCAATAGAGAAGAGTATTATTATCTGACAATAAATTGGTTTAGTTCTTTATATTTAACTGAGCTCTTTCTGGGACGGTGCTGTGAAATACCTCATTCAGATGGCAGGTCAAACAGGCGGGGCCAAGAACACACGCGCACACACACACACACACACACACACACACACACACACACACACACACACACACAGGCGTGCACAGTATCAGCTCACAAACCACACACAGGGAAGCCTCACCCCAGTGAGCGCAGACCAGACTGGCTCCAAATGTCTCTCCTTCTCAGACAAACGCACACATTCACACACACACACAAAACACGGATGTGCGTGGATCAGCAGCGGACCCTAAACTACCCCCCCGGTCCACTACCACCGGTATCTAATCCTTCATTTGTGCCAAATTAAAAGAAAACATTTGGAAAAACAATCAGAACATTTATTTATTTGCATGTGTGTGTGAGCGTGTGTGTGTGTGTGTGTGTGTGTGTGTGTGTGTCTCATGAGCCACGCGCCAGTCATGAAATTCAATTATGAAAAACTAGAGATCTTTATTCACAATTGACAAGAGCAACACACACAAACATCTGCAGGGTTCAGAGACATCTGTTGTTCCAGACTGCTGCATCAGCCTCAGCCCGGCGTGCGTGCATGTGTGTGTGTGTGTGTGTGAGTGCGAGTGTGTCGCTAATGCTACATATCTTCCTGTTAGACATAATCCATTGTCTCCTGAGTGTGTGTGTGTGTGCGTGTGTGAGAGAGAGAGTGGTTTCTGAGAGTATGTGCAGCTTGTGGCTGGTAATGTAGCCATGTCTCCCAACAGGAATGTCAGTCAGCGGAAACTCTGTGCTTTGTCATACTATGGAGTAAACTCACACAAATCAAGCTGATTACCGTCTCCACCGTATGGAGGAGAAAAAAAAAAAACCCATAGAACTACGTAGAAAGAGGGAAACATTAAACCCTGAGCGGTATAAAAAATGAGATGCACATCTACGGGAGGTTTGGTGGTAAGATTTAAAGCCTGCGAGGAGCAGGCTGATAATGGATGGGAGTCATTCTCAAACTGAAGTGCTCTATACTGTGTGACTTTTTTTTTAATGCATTCAGCATTGCTGCACAGACAGCTGGGAAGCGACGTGTCAGCACCCCGACAGCGAGATCAGCTTGTGTGACATTAAATGAACCAACGTCTTGTTACTCTTCATCACACGAGGACACAGAAACTTTATCCGCTCGAATATTCCAATCGAAGTTCCAGACGCTGCTACGAGTCAAGATCCTGTGACAGACTTTACAGTCAAAAGTCCGAGCTCGTCGCCGAAAGGGCCGCCGCAAAGTCGCGCCGCACACTGCTGCGGTTTACACGAGGTCATTCATTCGGTCATTCAATCAACTTCAATCTATTTGATGAGGATTGTCTGATTGCACACGAGCCGATCAAACAGTTAAAATAACCCGTGAATCTATTGATAAGGGCCGCAGCACTATTGATTGGTGTCCTGATTAAGCGTCATGCTGGTGTGTCAGACGGCAGTGAAGAAAAGACTGAAGGGGAAAATCACAGTTCGAAAAGCAAAATATTCAAATTAAAAACAATGTCAGATTAGAAAGGAATGTTTTTCCTTTGAGCTTGATGATGACTGAAACAATTACTGGAAAATCATTGTGGAATGATTTTAACTTGATACAGTTATGATACTTGATACATAACTTGATAACTTGAAACGTCACAAAGATAATTGTTAATTTCTTACTAGTTTAAACTTACCGGTTAGTTAGTTTATTGTCTATTTGTATCAACTTGTTTGAAAATAATGTTGCATTGTTTAAAATCTCTCTCCCTTTCCCTTCATTTGCTTTGTTTCCACTGTCCGTCATGGGGTCATAAATGCCAATGTGTTTAGGTATCAAAAAAGTACTTGTTAGAATAGGACTGTTGGAATTCTGTGTCTTCTGCCCTGAATCTAATTCTGTATTCTGACAAGAAACTAAATCTGGGAGAAGACCAACCACTTCCAGTTTTCTGGCATGCAAAGAGACAATCTGGAAGCCATTATATGTGAGCAGAAACACCAGCTCTGGTATTAGCAATTGTCAACAAAACTAATCGTGTTGGCCCCCTTAAAAGCCCACATCAGCAGGGTACCACTGTGCATGTGAGTGTGTCTGCACGCATGCATGTGGGACACCAGTGACTTATCTGGGACAGAGACATCACAGGGAACAACAGCGGGAGAAATTCAATCTTCT
This sequence comes from Apeltes quadracus, assembly GCA_021346845.1. Classification (NCBI taxonomy): domain Eukaryota; kingdom Metazoa; phylum Chordata; class Actinopteri; order Perciformes; family Gasterosteidae; genus Apeltes; species Apeltes quadracus. Next base: position 12,651,953 of record CM037932.1, on the reverse strand, counting down.
GGTGGCGATTGAAGAGGGAGCGAGAGCGTGACTGAATAGGTGTGACTGCGGAGGCTTTTTCTTTTTAATACGTACAGCGCACGGGAGGACGGGCCTTTTCCCGCTGACATTGTTTTTACGGCTCCAAAAGTGTGCGAGAATGTGTGTGTGTGTGTGTGTGTGTGTGTGTGTGTGTGTGTGTGTCTAAAGCTGCAAGCAGCTGAATTTAGCAGATATCAAGGGCCACTGTAGCGTCACTCAGAACCAGAGGGAGAGAAAGGGAGTGCAGAACAAAGAGGAAACATAACAATGGGACACGGCAGAACTGGAGAGTGGACATTAGTCAATTGGAGAGGATAGCTGCTATTGTACAACGTTAACTTCCTCTTTTCACACACTGTGGGGTACATTCAGATTTAGTGTTCTCTTTGCAGTCATCGTGAAGTGTGACTCCCGAATCACTTCACTGACTGCTCTCGGAAGGTCAAACCACGTTGCACATTTTGCCGCGCCTCGTCCAATCACGTCCCCGCAGGCGCTGTGCATCAGCCCATCTAAGGCGAAACACCTGTTTGCAGCATCCGCAGCCAGTTGGGGTCACATGTCGAGACGCTCTTCCCGGGGTCAGTTTACATTTCACACTCAGGATGGACTAACAGAACGGACCGCCGGATAATTGCTGGCACATGTTGGGAGTGGCGGTGAGGCTGTTAAAACTTTTGGCCGCTGAGAGAGCTGAGAATATTTCCGATGCATATTTTAAACTCTGCTGTGGTGATGCATAACAATTTAATTTTAGAACACCACAGTAAAACATCCCGAAACTTGAAATATATGCTAAAAAAAAAAAGCTATTTTAAAATACTGTGTTTTTCTTTAGCCCGGTAATCTCTCTTCAAAGTGCAGATTTTGTGTCGGCACAACAGTTTTCCCAAACACTATTTCATGCTTTTGCAGGAGCTCGCAGCATCACTGGGCTCACAGCAAAACAAAACCGTGCACCTCAGCCAATGAAGTCATTCCTGTCAAAGTTATGTTTCAGTATGAAACTGAAACAGAGAAGAAGTTATGTCATCTGGGGCTCCACGATGATGTCAGACTACATTTCGATATCACTGGGAAAAAAACAGTGTCACTTTCACACGTTTTTTGAATGTGTGTGTGTGTGTGTGTGTGTTGGTTATGGGCCGGTGTGAGGTGCTCGTGGTAAGAACTACGTGGGCTCTTCTCACTGTGAAAGCAGCGCTCTCCCACCTTCAACGTACTGACAGTTTTCTTTAAAGAAAACCTGCCGGGGAATCTGCAGCGATGCAAGTTGAAATATAGAGAGATGCGAATGTCCCACCGAGGAAAAAAGGATCTCTGTTTTTGATCATTATTCAAGACTTACTAGAAATTGAAAGGGAAAAGAGTAGCAAATCCATGTAGTCCATATAGTAAAGAAGATTTGTAACAACGCTGTTGTACAGTACTGACGGTAAAGCGAATACTGGCAGATGTGATCCATCCACGTGCATTGTTATGTCAGTACTGTCAAAAAGGGAACAATATCTTAAACTGACATTTCCTGTAATAATTATATGGCTTGGGGCAAATCAGCTGTTGCCCCGATAACCTGATGGTGCTGAATGAAAAATGAAGAAGCAAGAGTCCTGATGATTTATCCTGCTTACAGACTTTGGCCCTCCCTTCCCCCAAAAAAAGAGCTTGTTTTAAAAAAGAACACAGTCTACCGTGAGGTTACTCTGGCTTTCACCACTCAAACATTTAAAGAACACAAATGACAGTTTTAGATAAACACAAACCTGCTGCCTTCACCAAAAAAAAAAGGAAGGCTCATGACACGTCACATCTCTGAACCGCCCAGGTACATCGTGAAATGAGCCGCGCTTTTTAATAAGGAATACAAACAAAGAGGATTCATATGATCAGGAAAATGAGAACTGGCCGGGATACTGGGAAGACTGGGGAGAGGAAGGGGAAACGGGGGGCGGGGGGGGGGGGGTTGCAGAGCGTGCTGATGAAGAGAGAAATGGGGTTAATGTATGAAAGAATGTGTGTTCTGGCTGCAGGGTCTGACACTGTCCCACTTTCACTCCTCTGCCAGTATCTCCTGTGGCTCCCCAGCACATTTCCACCCAGTTGATTAATGCTGCCATCACAACCATCAGGCCCTTTGAAGACAAAAAAATACGATGATCTACATGAAATTGCTGTTCAATGCTGCTCTCAGCTTTAGCCTAGTTTTAGTCTTGGTTGCCGGAGACATGGAACACGATGGTGGAAGTAGGCCATGACAGCACACGGATGCTTAACGCTCACTAATTCAGCGGGTTGTTATTGGACTAAAATGGTTTTCATCTGCTGACGTCAATGCATTTTGTGTCGGTGGACTATTAAAAAATGACAGTTTTATCGCCCCAAACCCATTAATTTTATTCATTACCTCTTATGAGCAGGAGTTGTAGTTTTTTGGGGGAGATCTTTCTCTTTTGCACCTCTGTGATGACACGTCCTGAGTGAGTTTATATAACTATATAATATCATGTGACAACATACATTACAATTTAAGATGTCCATACGCCTTTCAAAACCAATGCATAAATACTGCACTATATTGGCAGCAACTTTCTATTCAACCCAAAGTCTCTTTCTGAGTATTTCGAAAAAGGATTCTTTGTCATCCGTGAAGACGGCGAGGTCACAGAAATAAACGACGATCTGGTTTCAACAAAAGACCAAAAGTGCCAGACGACAGCATGATGACCGGTGGTGTTTAAACCGGGCTGGCGGGACTCGGCACAGGAAGCGCGAGATGAGTCTGGACCTCGGCCAGCTGTCCAACGGCCCGATGAAGAGAATGAATGGAGAGCCGAGCGGAGAAGCGGCTGCATTTATTCCCCCAGAAGTCTCCCTCCGAGTAGACAATCATCCCTCAAAAGAAGAAAGAGAGGGGAAGCCGGAGGGAGAGGCATGAATGAGATGACAGGGGTGACAGCGATGCACAGCGGCGGAGCAGGACAGCGAGAGCTTCAGTATTCCCAGAGGACACTAACTTTCTGTGGCAGTCAGATGCTGTGAGATTAAAGACACTTGACGTGCACGGTTCTCTTGTCTAATGTCGGCCTCCTTTTTGATTAACAGACGCTGTGGATCACAACTTTTACACTGTAATTGACTACGGTAAAAAGTGCGAGGTTTATTTAGTAGTATCTTATCCGTAGTAAAGTCAGCCTTAAGTAACGTCTCCTGTGACTCTGGATCGATAGAGGTTTATTTTATCTCTGTGCGGTTTGAAACGTAAAAAACCCAGATGATGTCAGATTGCAGCCTTATTTCTCAATAATGGAACCAATGTCTGTCCCCATTTAGAACAGCAAGCGGTTGCTGTATACCTAAATGTGCCAAAGGGGAACATTTAGCAGCTATTAGAGTGCATTGATTTTAAAGATACATGGTTAATTTATAACAAAACCGTAAAAGACTCCCGCAATCAGACTGTTGAGCAAGTCTTGTGTGTGATTTACGTTCATCTCTTTTTCATGTCCAGAGGGAAGCTGCGACTTATGATGCAGCTCTATAAAACGCACAATAGTAGACAAAAGGTGTTGGCATAGCAACAGAGAAAATGTTGTTTTCCAAAGACCCATAATGAATAACGCAAAAATGATTGTAAACAGCTTACTCTCAAGTTTAAGTCAAAATTGAATTTAACTACAAAAAAAGTGCAGCTTGGTTCCAGCACAAAGATCCATTTTAGAATGCAGTAAATGTACCAGAGATCGCTGTTTTTCAATATTGTGGAGCAAAATGTCAGGTGCCTGCGGCGCAATGATAGCACTATCATTGGGAAGGTATCCTTTAGATATATGACACACTACACTGAGGATATTTCTAAGCACAGGCTTTCGGGCCAGAATGAAACTCTTGTTGTCAGGCTGTGAGACAAAGGAGGCAAAAGTAGAAGGGTAGTTGATGTTGAGGAGAAGAGTGTGCGAGATTGATTCCAGTTGGGAATTACGACATAATAATAACTTTGACATCTCTATCTGTCTCCCTGAAAGACAGATAGCCCAGTAGTACAAGGCGCATGACTCAGAGAGGATAACTTAGCTTCGCTTGCACACAAATACACACCCACACACACTTTGACGTCGCTCATCTACCAAAACATGCTTATTTTTTGTGGTTGAATCATGTTAGTCAGGGCTCCTCGAGGCTGAACACGACTCAACACTGTGTCTGTCCAAAAGATTCCCTTTAAACAGACAATATCAGACTAAAGAATTTATAAATTGGTGAAACATTTTTCAATATTTCCTCAGGTAAAATGACTTAATGCGACTGCAAAGTAGCCTTAACTGTCAGGCTGTAAATGTTCCTGTCAACCCAAAGTGCTAGAAGATTGTTGGGTTTGGACCTATTCCAACCCACAGAAGTAAAAAAGTTAACCTTGAAGGAATTAAGTATTTCTATTCATCATGAAGTAGCACAATTGAACAGTGAAATGCCTAAAAATCTGATTTCCACTATAAATGAGAAATATTTGAGAAATGTATATCCTTTTAACAATGCAACATTTAAAAATACCGCAAAAGATAAAACCAAAAAATACAAAACATATTATGATACAATTTCATCCAAAAATAAGACTGAAAAGCATAGAATTTAGTCATATGAATCTATTTTGGAAGATATTGCAGCAAACTGAATTTCGGGTTGGTGAGTCACCAGCAGCCGACAGTATTTGTATAACTGCTTCCATTTGACCCCATTGGCAATAGTTATGTATTGTACAGAAACACAAAACACCTCCACTTTTTACTAACAGCTGGAAACAAACAGACTTTTCTCCTTTTTCAGACTCACCCATTGAGGAGCCCACTCTCACATGCTGCAACACGAGCACTTACAGGCTCCCCGAGAAATGGCCCCAGTGCGTGAACATAAATGGCGCTGAAATTGTTGTAATTTCACTGGACTACATAGAAAAACCGGACAAACGATTTACTTACACAGCAAGAGGGAATTTGTTCATCTAGAGCAACATTCATTCAGTCTAACCAGCCTTTGTAGTGTAATTGTGAGCCATTTGTAGCCTTTTTAGTAATTGTTAGTATCTGGAATGTAATTAGTCAGGGAGCCTTCCCTACCTTAAGCGCAAAGACAAACACCTACATGAACATTAACCCTCTGCTGAACTTATTTCCTCCTCTAAAGTGCAAGTTACATTTGAGCTTCGCACTGGTCCCTGCACGTTGTCATGGCAACGCGCCTCTTTTAGCTGCGTCTCATCATCTTCTGTATCACTTTCTTTCTCACTAACTCTCTCTATGTGTCCTAAAGTGACGGTAGATACCAACGCTAAACGGGCCATAGAGACTTAGTGGCTGATATCAAGTGGCTGAGAAAACAGCCGTCAGCTCAGTGTGTCTGCACAGTAAAACCTGAGAGCGGAGGAGCTCGGCTGTCCTGGTGTTTCCGTTCCTCCCCGTCTAAACACAACGCAGCCGGACAGGAGTTTGGTATTCCGCCTTGCTTCAATCTGCTTATAAAATCCCAGTCTTTGAGGGAGAAATTAGCCAGATCCTCCCTATACACACACACACATTTGGATACACACATCAGTCCCCTCGCCAAAAAAGCACAAGATGACTGCGCCCAGGCTTCTGCGTTTTCTTTCCAGCTCCTTCAAACTACTCCCACCACCATCTACACAGCCCTTACACAAACACCACACACACAGACACACTGACCTCATTCGAAACCTCAAAACCTCAAAACCTCAAGCCCAGCAATATAAAGGTTTAAAAAAACGTTCCTAAATATATGAAGCAGCCCAAAAAAAAAACACACACACATGCAGAATTTTTAGGCATTTTGTACATCACAAACACATTCATTTCTAAGTAGAGATACAAACCACCACCAAACACTGTACCAACATGCCTATGCCAATTTAAATATGCACACATAGTATTTATGCGTAAACAAAACACACACACACACACAGCCAGGAATGGATGTTCGGACTCAGGCGCCAGAATGGAAAGCTGATCACAGTTGCTCTGCAGTCATGAACACTGTGGATCAGAGGGCGTCCCGAAATAACCTGAAATGTTCTTACATGACCCCCGGTAAATTCGTCGGGCCGCAGCACAGTTGCACGCATTACTGCTCAACAAATCAAGCAATGTCACCAAATAAACATTGTACCTTGAGTAACACAACAATATTGCCGTGTTGACAATGTGTTACGCGGCATACTCATTAGTTAGTTGGTGATGAACATATGGTAGCCTTCATGCACCGCAGTAATAATCCTGTGTCCCTGCTCCTGTAATAGATGCTCGGACTGTTTGTCTACACAACAGCTTGAAATATCCCACAAACCCATTTCAATGAGCAGATTATTGTAATCTTGAATCCTATAATATGGACCGTACAACCTCGGAAACTTAATTCAGTCCTATAATTTAAAAAAAGAGGGGAGAAGAATGATTTCGCAAAGCCTGTTGGTGACAAATTGAAGTTGAGAGCTGTGAGAATGAACAGCAGGTCGACGGAGAGGAAGACCTGTCTTTGCTGCCATGTTTCCAAACGCTCTTCAGATGTGTGTGTAGTTATGCATGAGTGTGTGTGTGTGTCTGTACACTGATCTCCCGTCTCTACTCCAGCCAAGAGTCTGTTTCCTGCCAATTCTAAAGAGGGTGGGTGCATTTTGACGTCTCTCCATTACATAGAAAGATGAGGAGGAGGAGGAAGAGGCGGAGGTGGAGGATTGAGGAGGCATTTGTGCAACAAGACAGGAAGGAACTGTAACCTATTACCACACAGGCGCACACACACACAGACAGGCACACATACTCGCACCTGCACTGTCTGACACCTGGAGAAACCACGGTGTGTTTCCATGTACCCCCCCGCCCCCCTCAGAGAGCCGTTCCACTTCTTCAAGCACATCACCAGTGGAACCTCATCTGTTATTGCAACAGACACGCACATTACAGCATTCTGCCAAAGGAGTCAGCAAAGCAAAGCTCCCCCGATGTCACAAACTATGACTGCTAACACTTTTCCTACATTGTAGGAGACTGTTTAGAGCTGCTGGGGGGCAATTTTCTCAGGGGGTAACTCTTGGTTTGGTCTGAACGGTCCTCGTTTCATTAGCCCGACCACATGCACTGCGTGGGGGCAGAAGCGGCGACTTTCCCACCAGGAAGTGGTACACGAACGGCCACCCACGTCGGACAGGATTATGGATGGCGCGCTAATTACGAGGTCGTTACCATGCACGACGTGGCGCGCGGCTTTCTCCGTTTTTCTAAGGGAAACTGTTTATTTGGAAAAGATTTATTTTAGCTAGCACCTCTGGCGAGCGACGACGCGAAGCTGATCCTGTCGCGGCACCTCGTCCAGTCGCTCAGAACAAACGGAGCTGCTTGTTGGCAGAGGATCTGGCGACACAATAGGTCTCACAATACGGGGATTGTGATTCCACATATTGCAAAACGGTTGTGTGCTTTTACTCATTTTTAAAAGAGAAGAAAACAGTCTTGTAAAAAAATTGTGGAAGCAACCTTTTGAGTGGGCCGTTCCCGTGACGGTGTTTGACTGAGTGGTCAGTACACACACTGTTTCAGACGCACTTCTTAACCTTGTGTGACTTATGAATATCGAGATCGCTATGCATGAATCTAGATGTCTTTGAAAAATCCCACATAGTGTAGCACAAGACACATTTTCAAAGACCTATTGTGCTGTTCGTAATCCACTCCGCTAAGTGGAAGCTAGTTAGCCTAGCTGGTAATGTTAGCAGATGCTATGTAGCACCGGCGGGTAAAGTCAGGCCCCGAGTTGCTCAACTACCTGTGTGGCCGCTGGAAAGGTAAATCATCAGTCACATGGTACCAAACAAGACCCGGACATACTGTACGCTCCCGTTACTCTGTCTAAAATGTATGTGCTTGACCAATGGCCACCGACATATCACCCTCATCTCCATAGTAACAAAAGAACCAGTGAGGGGGTTAACCCTTAACCTAATGTGTGAGTAGGTGTGTGTGTGTGTGTGTGTGTGTGTGTGTGTGTGTGTGTGTGTGTGTGTGTGTGTGTGTGTGTGCAGCGGGGGGATGGGATGGATGGGATTCCATCCATACACCCGTGGGAATGGCAGTCAAGCTCCAAAGCTTGTTTAGGATCTAACACCTATTACGGAACAACCCCCTCAAACTAAACAACACACGTACACACTATCTCATTACACCATCACCGGGGCAATAAGCTGCCCTCCGGGCCGCCACGCCGCCTCCCTCCCTCCATCAATCATCTGACCCACCGCCTCCCATCTCCAAATCTGTATGAGCAGGATGATGGACAGGCCAAGGATGAGACTAATGTGTGATGACATCACCGGGATTTAGGGCAACACAGACACAAATAGTTAGAGCCACACTGACAAGTAATGACGGTCCACGCTGGGCACATGCAGGCCGGTCGGGTGATGGGGTGGTTTTGGGTTTCGGGTAGACGAGATTGATCTCTGTCTGCAAAAAGAGAATCATATGTGTCCGAGCTCCTCCCATCATCCACTGTTTACTACGTATAGTTCACTCATTTCCAGTGAACATTGATTCACTGGAAAATGGGATTTAATCATTTCCGTTTGTAATGTATATTTAGTACCGGCCTCTATTGCGAGGGAGAAAAAATAAATTCACTTTAAGAGGCGCTACAGGATGGTAGAAATAAGATTCGAGAGATAACATTTACTCGATTTACTAGAACTTGAACACGTGGAACTACGTGTGTGTGTGTGTCTGTGTGAGTGTGTGTGCAGGAAAGTTTCGTCATGTGGTAAAACCGAAATGAATTAAGTTCTCTTCACGCAAACATCAGAGAAAAAGCCAGACGAAGATGAGAAAGAAGGAGTCAAGAGAGACAGGGGAAAAAAGATGTGTTTGTGCATTTGCATTTTTTCATTTAACCATCTGGGTTGAAAAAGAAAAATGAGACGACAAAGAGAGAGAGAGAGAGAGAGAGAGAGAGAGAGAGAGAGAGAGATTTTAAACCCACACACAGGCAAAGAGGGAGAACATGTGTCCAGAGAGATAGTCCCAGACTTCAGACGATGACTTGTGTGCGTGTTTGGGTGTGTGTGTGTGTTTTTTACAGTGTCAGGCCGCCGTCGAGGAAAGTTCAATACTGTATCTTCACATTTTCGAGACAACCGGGCGTCGGTTCAGGTGAAGGTTGGACGTTGTGTAAATGTCCTTAGTGCAAAGTCGCCCTGAAGACACAGGTTCAAAGGATCGTCACACCCAGGCACACGCGCGGGAATGACAGGACAAAGCAACCAGGTAGCGCCGGTTGTTGCCATGGTAACCGCGGGCGTCACCACTAAATACAGGTAAAGGGAGAAGATCAAGGGCTTGTGATTACACGGTACACTGCCTCGTGGGAACAAGTGGGGTCCACGGAGAACATTGCAATAGGTTCGATGAATGTGTTGCAGTTTGACTTAATCCGCATTGGATTATTGATTAGCGCTCCATGGCGTGTCTTTGATGGGACATTCAGAGCTCTGGAGTACCATTATAGCGGCTGGTGTCTGGGAGTAACATGGGGAATCTACTGGATTTTTGTCCCATTTGGAACATTAAAGTGATCAAAATACATGTGTTCAATACTTTCAGCAGACATCGAAATCGTGAAAAACCTATCATTGAAAGATGGATGAACAAAAAAATAGATGAATGAATACCAAGCAGGGACCTGGTTTAGTCACAGAAGTGTAGAAAGAGAGACAACGTAATCCATGCCGTCCGCTCTTAAAGAACAACAAGCAACGAAGTCCACCAGTGTCCTCGCTCGGCTCGGATGTGATCGCAATCGAATTAAAGGAAATCATCAACGCACAAGGTTTATGTTGACCTGTGGACGGACGACACCGTAATGCTGTCAACTGTTTCTACAAATGTATCGCCCTTTAGTTGTTCCATTGGCCCAGAGCTATGATTTGGCAAACCACGTGCAGAATGACTCACTGCACGAAGACTAGGAAAAAGGATTTTCTTGAAGGCATACAACAAAAAGCGGTTTTACCAAGTGCACACGTACATCCACCTGAAGGCTGAGATTAGAGGGAGCTTTTTTAGGGAAATTCAGCTAACACAAGCAGTCACCATAGCTTCAGCAGATGTGCAGTGTCGGCTGGTGTGATGATAACAATCACATCATCAGTGTGATGTCAGGAATTGGAACATCACCTTCTCCGGTGTGATAACAGATATAATGAAGTCTTTGATGGCGGCTATCTTCATTTTGTTACACTTTCTTGCTCACGTAAACAACAATTTGTTAATGACCTGAATCGATTAGTTAAACCAAGACTGGTTCCCGATGAACATCTTCTTCCCATTCTCGCTAAAATAAGGAGTAGAAGAACGAACACTGTGTCCAGTCCCATCACTCAGTCTACATGCCATTGTCACAGCGTCGGAACATCTCTGTTTGTTCGGCAAACAGCGAGGGAAGAAGCTGACTCAGCATGTGTGGCTCTTCTTCGTTTGCATAGCAACCCATTGGTTCTCATCTGCAACCCTCAATGCATGACGTGGACTACTCTTTGTTACAACCGTGACTCCTTTAATAACTGTGTGTGCGTGTCTCACTCAAAGTCAAATCTAACTTCTTTTTGAAAGATCCCTGGTCTTTGAATGCAGGGGGCACACACACACACACACACACGCACACGCACACACACACACACCTTTGTTAGAGGAGATTAATTCACACTTTCATCACCAAGTCTTGGTCCCGGGAGAGCCTTGAGGAGACTTGAGCAAAGTGACTGTTGGGGACTGCAGAGGGTAATGGGTTGTAGGTGTGAGTGTGTGTGTGTGTGTGTGTGTGTGTGTGTGTGTTCACTGTGGCAATAAAGGCTGGCTATAGAGTGAAGAGCTTCCCCCACTGGCTTCTAAAACAAACACAAACTAGCCACCACTATAAGCGTGAGTGTGTCCGTTTGTGTGTGTGTGTGTGTGTGTGTGTGTGCCTATGTGACCGTGCATGTGGGGACATGTTTAAATTCCTTTTCTGTTCGGTTCATGCGCTTTCTGCCACACGACTTCTTCTGAAATAACGCGTTGTTTGTCCTTTTCCGGTGTGAGGACCGGCTGCTCTTCTCTGACTCACGGCATCGTAAAGTTTCACTTTTAAACTAAATTAAAGTTTTTGCACTTTAGGAAGTTACATGATAAGCACTGGTCTAAAATGAAAAGATCCCTAAAATGCAGCATTTCTTCTTTCTATGATGGCGTTCTTTCTTGATCAGGGCATCAAAATTGCCCTACAGGGACCCGTAAAGTTTATTGAGTGGATTGAAATGGAGCGTTAAGTGCTGGTGGAAATGTCACGGGGGGTTTGGATTCCTGTTCATCGCCGTGAATGAGTGACTGCTCACTGCTGCTGCACTTCATCACACCAAAGCGCTCCACTGCTTTAATCAATGGTTAGCTTGCCTGATAGGTCTTGGTGTGCTGAGTAAGGGGCTGGGAAAGCGCTTTCTTTTATGAGTAAGAAACACAAAAGATAAGCTCGCGCGAGACAAATCCCGTACACCCGACTTAACAAGTCCCAGCGTGATGTTGGGAAGAAGCTGGCAGGGAGGGGAGGTTGCGTCTATTGTGTCTTCTGCGATGCATTTTTTTTAGATTCAACATGAATCAAGGGTTTTTCATGGACATTTCCTTTTGTTATTTGATTTTTAATTGAATATTTGGGGATTTTCTTGACTGCTGTTCAACAACATTGGCTACATATGGTAAATCTATCCGAGGGCCAAAAGCCTGTTTGTTCTGCAACACTGAGATTGACTCATTTGCAGACATTTGCGCTTCAGTCCTCGTAAGAAACGAAAACTGCCGTAAACCTAGATGCTTCCATCTCACCACAACTGCCGACTGATTCTTAAAGATTTTTTGTTTGGGATCTATTCCAATTTGAGTCCGAATGGCTTCCAGCAGAGTGCTGATGCTGCCACATTCTCGAGAAACCGCGTGGCAACGACAGCATCATTGGCAGGTGACCCGCTCAGCCTCCCCTCCTCCCCCTCCCCTCCTCTCTCAGTCTCCTTAAATGCTACACCAAGACACCCTCATGATGATACCAAGGTGTGCCGCAATGATACAACCACAATAGCGCACTTCTGCTGTTAGTACTCATGGTCCTATCTTTAAGTCCTATAATGTGCTCTCTGCTCCCAAGTTTGTTCCTCACCCTGGTGATGAAACAATCTGAGGCTACAGCCTGCCTGAATGTTCAAAGTCCACCAGGAAGTTGTTATTGTGTTTTGTGTAATGCTTCCTTCGCGTTGCGGTGAAACGTTATAGTTTCAGAGTGATACCCTCGCATATGGTGGATGGATGGTGGGAAAGTGACCAACCTTGACAGGGGAGCTCCTGACGGCCACGGGCAGCTCTCTGATCGCACTGCCCGGGGGAGAAGCGGATATCCCGGCTGCGTATCCCTGCAGCGAGCCCCCGGCCAGAGACAGCCTTCCTCCTCCTCCTCCTCCTCCTCCTCCGCTGCCTCGCTGGGGCCGCTGCTTGATGCCGTCCAGCAGGCGAACCAGCAGGATGTTCGCCGGCAGGTCGTCCACCCCGCAGTCCACCAGGATGCGACACTCCGGGCAGCGCAGCTCGTTCCGGGAGCTGACGATGTTCTCCAGGCAGCGGCGGCAGAAGGTGTGCTGGCACGGCAGCACCCTGGCCGTGGTGTCCAGGCGCTCCAGGCACACCGAGCACTCCAGCAGATCCAGCAGAGACGAGGACTCGTCCATGTCCGCGGAGAGGGCGAGCATCTGGGCTTCAGTGTCCGTGCGCGTGCCGCGGCGACTGGTTCGCGTACCGTGGAAAGGAACCGGGGGCGCAGAACATCCTGGGAGGCGGACCGGCGGGGGGGAAGCAGCGCAACGGACGCCCCGCGACAGAGTCCCCCGTGCGCGGACGTCGCACTCACGACCGTGTTGCGAACGTGGTCCTGTTCCTCGCGTCCTCTCGCTCTCTCTCCGAGTGTACGTGTGCGCGTCTCCCCCTGATTCCCCCCATCCAGCAGCTGTGCAGAAAGCGGTGAGGTCACGCTCTCATCATCATCACCATCATCATCATCATCATCATCATTCGCGCGCCGATCCGAATTGCGGTGCGCGCTCACGCGCCACAGCCAGATTGAAAGGGGCTGGAAGAAGGAGAGCGAGAATAAAAAAGAGGGACATGGAACCTGAGGGGACGATAGAGACAGGCAGGTCCTCTCCTCACACTGATAAGAATAAAACACACAGTCCGGGAGCTCACCAAGACAAACTATAAGGCCTCCACGAGAACAGACAGCTGTCCTAAACTTGATTTGACATTTGGGTGTCAATTCACGCAAATTACCGGGCATATTGTGCCGTTTTTCAACCGCATTTTCAGTTAAGTGTTTTGGAGATGTGACGCAAGTTTAAGCAGGACGGAACATTGACGTTTGCGCTGGCTTGGTTTAGTTTGCTTTTTTTTAATGTTGATATCCGATAGAATCGATCATGAAGCGTTGGGTGCTTCGCCGCGTGACACCCAGCTGACAGGCCCATCGCCTCAGTCAACACGTCCAGCTGAAAAAAACAGGTATTTATTTAAATAAAGTTGGGTTTTAGCGACTCCTGGTGGACATCATTTGATCTTTTGGTTTTCCCTGTTTTGAACAATTCAATTCTCCAAAAAGTTATTAGAAATTTTCACAAAAAATGTTTTGCACAGACGAGGCTGGACCGTCATATGGATCACATATAAGCAATATAAGCGATATATGAAAAAGTGTGTGCGTGCGTGTGCGTGCGTGTGTGTGTGTGTGTTTGTTTTCTCAGCCGTGACTGCAGACTCGCTGTGTGTCCACCTGTTCAGACCTGCTCGTCTCTCACATGCAGCCCGAGAGGTGTAGGGAGAGATACAGCCAAACGTCTTTGTCTATATGTGTCCATGGGTGTGTGTGTGTGTGTGTGAGTGTGTTTGTGTGCGTCTGTGAGTGTGCGACGCAGTGACGCCTTCCAGGTTGAGGGGTGGGCCCACTATTTACCACCCACGATGAAAATCAGAGGTTGGACTTCATAGGCGTACAATGAGGGTGTGTGTGCCACCCACAGGCTATACACTAAAAATACACATTGTGTGTTATGTTTCATTACCCCAAAAAGTACCTATGGTTACAGTGTTGCAAATGTTTTATTTGAGTTTGGAATGAACTAAATGACTCCATTAGCCTCATTTAGATGGTTAAGACGATGCTAGTGGAAATGCATGTTACACAATGAGAGTGAATCAACTAAATTGAGACTGAAGCGCTGAATAATCAACTCCTTCAGTCACTTTTTTAATGGTTACATCCGCCGCACAGCTTCCAGAGGAGGAAAGGAAACTCCCCAAATCAAGTGAAGGTCAAGTCCTTCGCAGCAGTGATGACTTTTCAGCTGAGCTGTGAGACGCAGCTCCTCTTTCATTTCATCGCAGGTTTCTCTGTGGCTGCAGAACATCGCAATGCTCCAGTAATTCAGCCGTTGAGAACGCGTGTGAGTTTGTTGTTGTTGTTGTTGTCAAAGCCCCTGATTTTCAACGCCTCACTGGCGCAGCAGCGCACAAGTGCTGGCAACGAGCCCTAATTCACGGTCTCTTCCCTCTCTCTTTATCACATCCACTCATGTCTCATGCCCAGCGTGTTTCATCTGTTTAACACAGTTCTCCACAGCCAGTGATTCAGAATTAGAGAGGAACTGCAGGGAGATTGAACAAAAAAGTACCGCTCGATGAAAATCCCCTCAATCCTTTTGAGCAGCATAGTCATGGCCGACTGTAGGACGCATAGCGCGGTCAATGACACGCAAGAGGTGGACGCTGTTAAAGAGTAGACGGGGTCCATTAGGGATGGTAACCAGCCTTTCGAAGGTATGAAGGTTAAAAAGGTCTTTGAGACGCCATTAAGATTGACATTTGTCACACATTGACTCTTGCACACCACTTGCAAGTACCATTAAAGGCTCTCGCGATACAGTAATGGTTTCTTTAAGATGATGCATTTGTACACAATGTTATTTTTCACACACACTATTGACGACGCATCTGTCAATAACGCATTCACATGTTGGGATTCTCAGTTTTGTTGTCTTTCAAACAGTAGTGTCCATGCTCAGGCTGCGTGAGCCCCCGACTAACATATTATGGCCAGTTTCCTCCCTCACAATTTAGATTGTTTTCAGTGAGTGGTGGCCGGTTTCCTCAAGGCTCAGCAAGGTAAGTTGGTGAGGCCTCTCATTCTTGATGCTCCGAATTTTATTATGCTGAATACTTAACCACACTTTCTGCAATAATGAAAGAAAATTCTTCTGATGATGGGATAAAACAATCAACTTGAGTTGACCCAACAACGCAGGCATAACGTATTTGTGTCTTTTTTTTCTCCTGCAGCAGCCTAGTTTTACCTAAAGGGTCCCCCAAAGTTTACTCCATGTACTCCTGGTGTGTCCTTTAACATCATTAACCTCAATAATACTTATTCAATTCAATAATCCCACTAATTGGGAAAAGATTGGCCGAGACGATCAAATGTAACGAGTATGTATTGCGCGTTTTGTGTGTGTGTGTGTGTGTGTGTGTGTATCTTCTCTGTGTACCTACACGTGCACCTCTCTCCCATCGACCAATGTCCTTCGTTCATGCAAAAGTAGGTTAGCTGACACTGCAGTTACCATGGCAACCGGCTCTTTGCTTCCTTGTTGAGCAGTAGAACGTGAGTGTGTTCTCACAGACAATGTGCACTGTGGGGATGGGGGGGGTGGAGGGCTATCTGCGGTGCTGACAAGGCCACAGGGTCGGTGGTAGGTCCATTCATTCAGCATTCGTGTGTCCTAACAACAGAAATGTACTACCAACGTCTGAGGTAATATCACTCAGCAGCGTGCACGTGACCTCTTCTTTATTGTGTGGGAATGTGACATTGCATACCGATTAAACTGTATATCTACAGTTTCATCTGTTCATCGGTTTTAAACTGTAGATGTACAGTAAACTAAATCTTTATCTTATTTATTTTAAGGGCCTTAGCTGAAATGCAGACAAAGTTAATACCGTATATCTGAAATATAAGGAGAAAAATATCAATATAAATATCATACATTTTCTATTATGCAGGGATTCCGTCTTTGAAGAGTTCAAAAGAGTTTTCAATTTCTTCTTCTGGGGGTGAGTCTCCTTGGGGCACATGAAAAGCAAAAGGAAGTATGCTTTTAAAGATTTTGCTGCAAATTGAATTGACCCCTTTTACCCATTACACCCAGCAGTAAATTAGGCCTCCGCTGACTGCTATCTTCTCTGAGCTGCACTACTTTGATGTGGAGCTGAGGGAGGGTCAAACCGGGTAGGCGGTGTGTGTGACAGCTGCTCTACCACCGATTCCTAACAACTGCGATCTCCAACATGCATGCATAGCGACCTGAGAGACATATGTAACGACATATACTGCTGCTGATGACAACGTATATTCATGGTGAAAGAAATTGTGAATACAAACGTTATTTGATATGAATAGATAAATAAAAGAGGAAGGCAGCACATGAAGACAATGTATTGGTTACAGACTTCCACGTTAAACCTTTTAGCATTTACGAAAACTTAAAGTGTTAATGTCAATATGGACCTAATTCAAAACAACGCAGTGGTAATTTACAACTATATTCATATATCATGAATTCTGTTTGTCATAACTATTTAAAAACTATATTTTTCTGTATCATTCTAATTAATACTGCAACAACCACATTTTCCCCCAAGAATTATCCAGTGTGTCAAGGGCGTATTATTCTATACTATATTATGTATCTTTATCAAATAATCCTTCATCTGATCACATCTGATCTTATTAAATCCTTGTTGCCAGATCATGCCTCATATGTCTGCCTCTTTCTAGTGGCTCATAGATCAAGTGTCCCATTATCTCAAAACATCCTTTTCCATATCTTTTCAGTTTATGTAGATTACTTGTGTTTCTGTGTTACGACATCCATCATAGTAAATAAAGGTTTTGCTTAATGTGCGTTTTTTGTCAGGTCCGTGACAAAGCAGCCACAACTCTGTCAGCAGAACTCATCAGTCTTCTTGTTATCCTTTCCTCATCCTCTCTTTATCCTCTCTTCTCATCTAATCTCTTCTCCTCTCATTCTCCCTTTCAGTCAGGAAGCCCCTGGATCGACATCAATGAGCCGCTCAGAGAAGGAGGGAGACGGGGAGGGAGGAAAAAAAGAGAAGTGGATGGAGAAGGGGAGAGGGGAGTCTGACTGGGAGAGCGACAGATAAGGTGAAGGGACGGATGAGAGGGTTACCAAGAAGGAGATGGACGATGGCGATACAGAAAAAAAAAGAGAAAAGTAGGGACGGGAGGGGGAAAGAGACAGAGGGAGTAATTACAGGACTCCCAGTGTTTTCAAAGCCCCTCTTTTATCTCACCCTTCCTGTGGATGTGAAAAAGAGAAGCAGCGGAATGAAAGAGGAGGAGGAGGAGGAGAACTACAGTCCAAGCTTTAGTCCAACTCAGACAACAGGCACCAGTCGTTTATCCCACACTAAGTCACACACACGCACACAACAAAGTTATAGCCTCCGAATCAAAGACAGTTCACCATCTGAAACGACATGCTTGTGTGCGTGTGTTGCTGGCCTTCATGTAAAGTACTCTAATAGAGATATGAACAACTTGTCTATGAATACTGTGGTATTTGTCTTCCTATATGTTTGTTTCTGCAGTCAAAAAAAATTAGTAAAGGAGTTCATTGTGCAATATCAGTTGTGAGAATGTAATGATGGCAGATGTAACTGCAGCATAACCTTTCTGCAGCATATGCATCAGTACACTCTGTACATATATACCAACATTTCTAATGGAATATTCCTAAGATATCAAATCTAAAAACTTTTCCAAACTATTAATGACAAATGGAAAATGAATCGATAATAAAAACAGTAACTTGTAGCTTTTATATGAAACGCATTTCAGTGTATAAAACACATATTCAGAGTATGGAACAAGCGAAATAGAGTCATATATAGTTGTCGAGGTGTACAGTAAAGCAAACGTATAGGCCCATAATAACAGATATAATAGTGAATGGCCACTACACACACGCGACCACTGGGTGGCGCAGTTGAGTCGCAGCCTTCAGCACGTTAATCGTCCCCGCCGAGCGTCTATACCTGGGACATCTGGCCGCGCACGTTGATCTGTCTCACACAAAAGGGCGGAGGAAACTTCTTCTCCTTTACTCCTCATCGAGGAGGAGTCTGCAGACACACCGACATGCAGCGAGGCGGAGGCTGCGAGGGCACCTCGGACTGAGTCAAAACCCGCAGACAGCCGCAGTCCCCTCGGCGATGCTCATCCGACGCCACGCCGGAAATTGATCACCGATCATCAGGACTGATCGCGTCCCCCCCCCCCCCCCCCCACCCCCGGCCACCACGCTCCACTCCACTCCTGATCCGCCCGCCAGCAGATCTCGCGGTGCCGCGGAGAAACCGAACCGGCGTGCGCCGCTCGCTGAGCTCCAGGTAAGACTGGAATGCAAGGACGGATTTCTGCAAGACTGCCGGGAAATTCCTAAGCTATACTTAGGCTGTTTTCTCCCCCCGCCCCCCCAAAATAAGTGTGCTTGTGTCGTAGTTTAACCTAAAATAAGCGCGAGGTGATATGGCATTGCTTTTGGGAAACGCAGGGTTTTGAAGAGAAACACCGCGGATGCACGTAAAAATAACACCAATAGAAAGGGACTTAAAACATGCGTGTTATTGTTTGTTGTCCAAAAACGTTATTTGGATGACATCTCGTTTATTGGACTGTCTGATTGGCATACGAGTTGTCAAGTGGATTAGATTGGAGAAAAAATAATTCAGTATTAAAAATTGCAAAACAAAACAACAACAAAAAATGTCTGTGTGCAACAGGCAAATCCCCAGAGACTTTCTGAAGTTTGTGACAGCCTCGGTGCGTGTTGGTGCAGAGTTTGTAGCCCAAGGTGGGA
Source organism: Apeltes quadracus (assembly GCA_021346845.1). Classification (NCBI taxonomy): domain Eukaryota; kingdom Metazoa; phylum Chordata; class Actinopteri; order Perciformes; family Gasterosteidae; genus Apeltes; species Apeltes quadracus. The sequence continues at coordinate 12,632,875 of CM037932.1, read as the reverse complement.
GACAAACGAGATGGTTTCTCACATCACCAGCTTCACTGTTCTGGCTGGAGCGCCTCATGACAAGGCTGGGATTTTTTTTTTAATCCCAAATATGCTGCAGACGTGACTGACTTCATTCTCTTGTGATGATTTTGATCAGTGTCGCGTTATTATATCGTGGTAACACAATCATCCTCACGCAACAGTCCTCTGTGCTGTGTCTAGACTGTATCTATCCAGGCTGTGTGTGTGTGTGTGTGTGACCTTGCACACCTTTCTCCCCTCTCTGCATAATTGTTTTCTTGGTGCCGCCTGGCTGTCCCGGGCCCCAGGGCCCCCGGGCGGGGGGGGGTCCTGCCCGCAGACAGGCAGCTCGGCCCGGCTGGGAACATGCCGGGTCCTGCCGAGCCCTCTGAAGTCTGCTGGCTGGCTTTGAACTAAAGCTGCTGGAGGTGGAAATCAATCCGTCTATACCCCCCCCCCCTCCCTCCACCCCTTTACACCCCGCACACACACACACACACACACACACCATCCTCCCACCTCTCTCTTTCTACCCCTCTATATCTGTGTGTCTCTCTCTCTCTCTCCACCTGCAGCCTCCAGCGCAGCTCGCCTCCGCTGCCATTGAATCTTTCATGTTCGCAGGTAGAGGGGCGAAGGAGGCGCAGAGCAGAAACAGGCGACCGAGTGTAACTCATCTTCAAAAGAAGTTAATACGGTTTCTGGGGATTAAAGGGATGAAGGTAGAAAAAGTAACAAAGCCCGGCAGCGCCCGTAGCCATGATCCTCCTGCGCTAGACTGAGGCCAGGAGATCATTTTGTTCTGTCGCCTAAAGCTCGGCCGAATCTCTTGTGCGGCGATGTCATCGAAGGGGAAAGGGTCTCCTGTGTTTTAAACGTAAAGGTTATTGTTGAGATTTAACGTCACAGCTGATTCCAATCCACTACTACTGCGTATCCAATTTCCTCTTTTAGAGCTCAGGAGGCCTTTTGGGGTCAAATGTCCCAAAATGCTGTCAGAAGGTTTATGTCAGGAAGTGAAGACTATGGGGCTTTTATCTGCCACACCAGAACCACGTCTAATGTGCAAGAATCGTTTACATTTTGTGTAAACTGTAATAATTATGTGGGCAAATGATTCATTGTCATTAGGTGTGTAACGATCCATCTATTACATCTGTATCGATTTATATTCCTCCGATCCAACTACATCGATCTGTGCTCGGCGAGTTGGCCTTATGGACGACATATATCGATCTAACATCGTTTTAAAAGGTAATAAATCGATTGTATCGATGCTAGGAAATAACCCATTGGATTTAAGCACGTCAGACTTTTTTCTTAGCACTTTTAATGATAAAGGCTGTCACGGACTGAGCCGTAACCCACCGCCGTCCCAAGCCCCGATTCGACTTCCGGGTTTCACAGGCAAAGCCGACGGGATGTTCCACAGGGGTTGAAATAGAGGGTTTTTCGGGGGTTGGTAGGGAAAAAACATTATTGCTGGGGTGTTTTTTGTGTATATCACTAAAACGGGTTTTTTTTCTGCTACACTGCTACAACAGTGTTTGCACTTTATTCAAATTATAGAATAAATAGAATGCATTTGCCATTCATTGTTGTTTACTTGTTTATTTATATTCATAATTAATTGATACCTGATTCCATTACAAGAAACAACAGAAATCTAGGAAACTTCACCTGCACTGTTCAGTATCCAGGTATTTATTTTAGTCACACTGGTTGAATTTTTGGCTAAAAAGTTACTGAATCGATTCGCATCGTATCGTTCTAAATGAACCAATATCGTCCTTGAATCGTATCGACAACCACAAATCGTGATACAAATCGAATCGTTGTTAAAACGAATCGTTACAACCCCAATTTTCATGATTAGAAAATATCAGTGTCAATTTCATCCCTACAGGAAGATGTAGTCTACTGGTAAAACAAAGGAGTAGCTCCTATGATGTGCATTATTTTATTTTCTCGAGAAAAACATTACCCCGACAGCTAAAAATGAACAAAAGTTGAACTAATGAACTAAAGTTTGATCTATAATTTGCAGCGCATTCTGTGTCCGTATCCCAAAGGTTCTGTATTTGCTCGACGCTCATAGTCGGCAGAGCCCAGATGCAAGCTGTTCTTGAAAAGAGCAAACAAAAGGCATCTGTCGATACAAATACTGCTAGACTACTCACAGGCAGCAGGTCAGACAATTGACAAGTCATTATTCAGAAGGAGACCTCCATTAAAAAGGAGGCGATAACTGCAACGCATTACGTTCAAGTGTCAGAAGAATAACCCTTTTTCTAATCATGGCTTTGAGTCTCACCATTGTTATATACCCATGCGTGCGGACAAACCAACACTAAATCAACAGTAGGAACGCATGTCGCCTTTCTTCCGTCCGCTAAAGAATCCTCTGCATGGGCCCCCACCTTCAGAGACTCATACTTCTCTTGTCTTATGTCTTACATTGTAAAAAAAGCTGAAGCAGTGGGCGAGGTCTTGAAAATAGTAGTTTATGATTCATGCAAGAGCCGCGTGCCGAAAAACCAAATTGTGGCGCCTCGTGGTGGAGGAATGACTGGTGGGAGAGGGGGGGGGGGGGGGGGGGGGGGGGTTGTGTTGTCGCCCTGTTCACATTATGAACAGGGCGCATTACCAGGCATTAATGCTTCTGTTGGTTTGCAACTCTCAAGCCTCTAAGTAAGTGATTAACTTGAGTCTTTACCCTTTCAATGGGTTGATGAGGCTTTGTGCTTCGAAGATCCCTTCATTCGTCATGACGAGCTGCTGCTCGGACTGAGAGGATCCGACTAGAAGAAAGACTCCCAAGAACTTTACATAGCTGGGAAAACACACAACTACGGCTTACTATTTACATTTTGACAAACTCAAATGACATCTTTTTTATTATGTCAGAACTGAGATACTTTTTGATGCGGAGTCTTTTAATGTTCTGTATTCCAAAAACAAGGCCATGATCAATCAATCAGAAAAAAAGTCCCCGCCCTCCCCAAAACATGTCTTACTTGATCTCAGGATTTCACTTGTTCTGACAGCAGTAAGACATACAGACGGTTGCAGATCAGGCTTCCCACCTACAGCCACTGCAGAATAAACAGAGACAGAGAGATGTTCTGCCCCGGCGGAGCTGAAGAGGGGAACAAGGGATCAGAGGGGGGGAGGGGGTATCCAGGGGGGACGATAAGAGACAGATCACCGGCAGGCACAGAATCAAAGCGCCCTACTGACTGAGTGGAGCCGGGGTGTGCGTGGTGTGTCTTTGTACGTGTGTGACTCCTTTGAGTTTGTTTTTTTGGGGGGGAAGCTGGCGGTCAAAGTCGATCAGTGCACATTGTACATTTTTGTTTTTAGAGCTCGCCCCCCTCCAATCAGGGAGTTCTGTTGGAGGTTGTGTTTTTTTTTTTGGAGACGGTGAGAGAAGGTCGGTCGCGTTTGACTGACAGCGCGGCCGCCACCCATCCATTCGCTCTGCAGCTGCCTCCGAATCATTGAAGGAGACAAAAGTGCCAGCAGCGCATTCCTCCTGCGCAGTTCTCCTCTGAAAAGGGAGACAGTGGGGGGGCACTTATGATTACTTAAAGGTGGTGTGGCCGAGTTCAGTCGGCTGAGGTTTTGACGTTTATCAGGCGGATTATTTGAAGCACAGGTGGATGATTATGGCCGCTGTTCGGTTAATAACATGCTATTATCCTTGAATAAAATAGTTTCATCAGAGGGGGGGAGGGGGTATCCAGGGGGGACGATAAGAGACAGATCACCGGCAGGCACAGAATCAAAGCGCCCTACTGACTGAGTGGAGCCGGGGTGTGCGTGGTGTGTCTTTGTACGTGTGTGACTCCTTTGAGTTTGTTTTTTTGGGGGGGAAGCTGGCGGTCAAAGTCTGTAATTAAAGCAGTCGGAAAGATAAAGAGGGACGAGGAAGCGTCACGCGTCCGATTTGTCCGCGGATGTCCCTCGGGATGCTTTGCTGCGCGCCATTTAAATAATCAAGGATCTACAGACACAAGTGAATCACAATTGCCCGACCGGGTTTGGTCTCCCATACGACGCCCAGCTGTTGGCCGGGGGTTTAACTTTAATCAAGGCTTTGTTTTCGGCCAGCCCATTAAACGTCTCTGTTTCTGGCTCATTTAAGGGGCCTTGATGGCTACCTTGTTTCCTTCAGGGAACGCACATTAACAAACATGTCAGTCGCGCAACGCTACACTGACCCGAGCTGGCGATAACGATCAGTGCACATTGTACATTTTTGTTTTTAGAGCTCGCCCCCCTCCAATCAGGGAGTTCTGTTGGAGGTTGTGTTTTTTTTTTTGGAGACGGTGAGAGAAGGTCGGTCGCGTTTGACTGACAGCGCGGCCGCCACCCATCCATTCGCTCTGCAGCTGCCTCCGAATCATTGAAGGAGACAAAAGTGCCAGCAGCGCATTCCTCCTGCGCAGTTCTCCTCTGAAAAGGGAGACAGTGGGGGGGCACTTATGATTACTTAAAGGTGGTGTGGCCGAGTTCAGTCGGCTGAGGTTTTGACGTTTATCAGGCGGATTATTTGAAGCACAGGTGGATGATTATGGCCGCTGTTCGGTTAATAACATGCTATTATCCTTGAATAAAATAGTTTCATTTCTTTTTCCGATGATTACAGACTATTGTGAGAAGAGTTTCTCTGATTGTGATATCCCGATATTTCACTAATGGGTTTACGCTACTTTGCTGGGTGGTTTTGTGGCCTTCATCTGAGTGCCTCAGTTGAAAATCTGACAAGAAACAAATGAAAGTGTGTAGACGGATCACAGGCTCAGTAGTTGTTGACCAGAGCTGGTGGAGGTGTAAGTGACAGACTTGATGGACTTGATGGGGTGACATGTGCATACAGCAGGCATTTGGTAAGAAATACACAAAGCATACGCTTACAGAACATGGATTTATATCCTGTAATTGTTGAAGAATTTTCTTGAGGCAGACATCTGCATCATGAGAAGTGAAGCTGATGATGAATATATAGAGCTATAGACATCGAAGAGACATCCAAACTGACGAAATGGCCAAAGCAGCCCAATATTGGCAAAAATCAGTATCCGCATTAACAGTCCAGTAGGTTATCTTTACATTTAAGATGTTAAAAGAGAGGAGAAGAGGTTGCCCTGAAAGAAAAAATGAAAAGTCAGATAAAGAAAGAGAACAATTAATCAGAACCAGATTTTCCTTTTAGAAATACCAAACACAGGACGACAAAGACCCCTTGTATCCACATGCTGCTGATTTAATTGTCATCAGAGCGTAAGTGGAAGAGCCCACAACCCCCCCCCCCCCCCCCCCCCCCACCCAAACCTCATCCCTGATCGTCCTGCTTCGTGGCTGAGATCTCTCTTCTCTGATTGGCCGATTCCTTGAGAGGGCAGGAAGTCGTTACCAGCCAGCGTGATGGATCGACGTTACCGAGACCAAAAAGCGCTGATTGTGGGGTTAGTCTTTAAAAGAGACTCATTAAGCTTTTTATGTCCCAATGAAATCAACGAATGAAATTAAATCAATGAGAGACAGACAGAGCCAAGTTTAACACTCGTTAACGGTTTGGTACCATTTATTGGTGCTGTAAACCAGGCGCCAAAGCTTCTACTTGTTTATTCCATTTAGCGCACTGGCCATGTTTAGTGTCGCTTCAGTCTGTTGCGCAACATTTCAGTCCAAAATCCAAACAAAAACGGTTGCGCACATGCAATTAAAGAATAGTCAACCATTTTCAGTGATAGGGTGAAACAGGATCGGCTTCATTCTTCACTAGGGATCTAATCAAAGATTGTTGGAACTATGATATTACACCTCGACATTAGATTTGATATGTATTAGATTGTAAACGGAAAAATTAAAATAGTCGCTTTTGTCGCCGGAAAAAAAAGGAATTGCCCCAAAGTGTTCACATTCAAACCCAACTGATGCTCGAATGGAACATGCGTACGCAGAAAAAGAGGCTGAAGCATTTACCACAATAAAAACCAGCACACGGATGAATACAGGAGGCTGACTGGCAGGCACGGGTGCAGGAGTGCAGGGACTTCACATGAGCTGTCGACTCAATGTGCCGCTACAAGCTGATCTATGGGTATTTCCACCGGCTGCCCCTCCTTTCACCTACGGGGTCTAATCGCCCTCATAATGACTTCCAGCTTACTCCATCACATTTGGCTGTCATATTTAGCTGCAGTCCATATCGATTCGCACTTAATTCTTCTTTGAGGTTTGCATTATCAAGCCATTATGCTTGTCACTGTAGGCCAGGGAACCTTTTATTAACTTTATTATCGTTTTCATCCTTCGCTTAGTAAAATTGTTTTGTTTTTAAGGTCAATGGACTTGTTAATGTGCATTTATTTAATGAAGCAGAGTTATTCGTCTTGCCATGGTTATGCGTAACGTCATATTGCTTACAAAAGCAAGATAAAAAAAAGAGGGAAATTAAGTTAAATAGAAATTAAGCTCTTAATAAACATTTATCCAGAAAAAAGAGTTGAAAAAGCCAAATCATCCTGTGCTGCACGGGGAACTGCTTTTTCTGTTAACGACACCGCTAAAGACAGAAGGGTTATTTATCAGAGATTATGTGGTCGTTAGAAGTTTAATGCCCTCGGGGGGGCAAAAGACAGGCTGACTTTCATCTCAGACCTGCCCCGACAGAGTGAGGGTGTAAAGAGGTAGAAGAGTGTCAGAAGACCCAGAGTCTTCAAACACAGCGGTGACTCTCTGTGTGTGTGTGTGTGTGTGCGCGTATCACTTTAACCCCATAATGAGTAGCCTCGAGGGGGTCCCACAGCCATTTGGCAGTTCTTCATTTCCTGTTTTGAAAAAAAAATGTCTACCCTTTTATCTCATCGGCAGCGACCCACAGTTCCTATGCACACATACACACAGACACACGCACACACACACACACACAAACACACACACAAACACAAACACCGGTTGTGGTGTTACCACAATGACTTGTGCAATTAAGCCTATTTTGCCCTCAGAAGCCCGTTATGTGCGTATTTATACACTAAATCTACGTGTTGATGTGTGTGTGTGTGTGCGTGTGTGCGCGTGTGTTTGCTGTGTGCTGGTATGTCGAGGCTGTAATTAAGCGAGATTAAACTCTCGTGGTCGGGGGATTAGCCATCGTCGAGGATCAGAAGGTTTCTCACTCACGGCCGTGAAATGGAAATCAGAGGTTCAGAGACGGACAGATTTACACGTCAGATACCGACTGCTGCTTCTACTCCCCCCTTTCTCTCTCTATCTCTCTCTCTCTCTATCTCTCTCTCCCTCCCCCTCCCCCCCTCTCTCTCTCTATCTCTCTCTCCCTATCTCTCTTTCCCTCTCCCCCTCCCTCTCTCTCTCTCTCTCTCTCTCTCTCTCTCTTTCTCTCTCTCTCTCTATTTGCACACACACATGTATACAGCCACACAGGCGCTCACCTGCTGTGCAGACCGAGGGAGGACAAACACACACAGTGTATCAAATCACAGCCCCGATCTTGCAGATGTGCAGTGCAATAAACAGGCATTAACACAAAAAACACCGCAAAAATGCGCACGGACCCACACAAACACACAAACCCAGCCTGTGTTCATGTTTACTCCTCGATGAAAGAAATCGACACGTCTTTTATGAAGTGTTGCTCTTGTAAAAAGTGCATTCAAACAAAAAAAGAAAACTACAAAAACAAACACACAATTGCGTAATGATAGTTTACCCAACGACAACTTCATCGTCACGGTCACTGTGTGTGTGTGTGTGTGTGTGTGTGTGTGTGAAGGGATTTCAAACAGCATCTCAACTGTTCTTTTTTTTGTTACTGAAGGCAGAGTTGTTTGCTGCAGTTAAACTTGAGCGCAGTTTTTTTGCGGCGTTGTGTAATTGTTAAGTGAAATCACGATCCTTTTCAGAAGCAGAGGTTAGCCAACGGTGATGTGTGCCGGCGAGCCAGAGCTTACCCGCGGGCCGTTCTGTAGCGACTACATGTTTATGGGCGATGACGTGATGGTATCGGGACAGTGAACTCATCTGTGCCACACACACACACACGCACACACACGCACACACACGCACACGTTGCCCACTGACAACAGCACTGTTCGGCAGGAACGTTCGGTTTTAAGTTTGTCAGCAGAAGGCTGATTGTAGAGAACGTTTGTTTCATGATCATCTCTCTTTGTCTTTGGCCTCCAGGAAGAAGAAGCAAACATGTCAGAGAGGAGAAGTCAGAAGAAGTCCGTCTTTCTGTCCTCATTGTTGGTAAGTTCACCCTTTGCCTTTGTTTCTTTCCTGTTTTTTTCCCCCTCTTATCCTCCTTTAATGATTCCTAATTCATTATCCCGTGTTTCTTTTCCTCGTACGGTTCCAACAACAAACCAATTTCACATTTCCTACTTCACTTTCAATAACTCATCGCTTTCTCCCCCGGCGGTCTTTCATCTTCCCTCCATTTCTCAGCTCTCCCTTGTCTCTTTGCTGTCTTCCTCTGCTACACACGTCCTCCTCTTTTTTCCCTCCTCCTTGCAACACTCAGCCATCATCCTATTTCTGGTGTCCTGAGAAACCCTTTTTTTAGTCCGTGAGGTATTGATCGCAGCCACAATCTGCTCCCCGCTTCTTATCTGCCAGCCGCTTGCACAACTTTGCAGAACTCGTAGCAATTAGTCAAACTTTTAGTTTTTCACAGAGCAGATATTGTTACAGCTCTGCCTTCGTCGATGTCGAAACCCACCGGCGGGGATCCCGAGAGGCTCCTCCCACTTATCTTCCCTCTCTCCGCAGTTGTATTCTTGACGCCGGAGCCCGTAGGTAGAGACGTAAGGACGGGGGTCCGGAAATGTACTGGAAGATTTTACAGAAAAGATATTCTCCATCTTCCTGCACTATGGTCTATCTTAAAGCTACAGTTTAAAAAGTAAGACTACTTAGTACAAAACACTGCCAAAGAAGATTGGCAGATGGTATCGCACAATTGTTTTTCTTCTTGTTGATTCAACTGTACATCAGGTGTGTGAGGTGAAGGTCCGTTTATTTTGATTCTGGCATAAATTACAAAAAAAGATGACTTGGCCAGAGAAGATTGTTCCCCATCCGATGATACACAAACACACCCAGGAAGTGCACGTTTGTATATTTATTCACATGTTCATGTCTTAACTGCACTGTCATGCGATCATTAGCAGGAAGAGAGGAGGAGAGGGAGATGTTATTGAAACCACAGAGAGTAGATGGCGAGAGATACTCATGCACACTTTTTCTTTGCAATCACTTTGTGGACTGCGGATCATTTTTTAAAACTCAGTTAGTTTGTTTGGAAGAGAACAAAGTGTGCTGGTAAAGCCATAAATACCAGCTGTTGCTTGTTACAGTGAATCACAATGACACTCACACGAATCACTTGTACAGTACGTAGACACGCAAGGAAATACTGGTACTATGCAAACTATCTCACCCTCACAAACAGTTAACAATGATGTCTGCTAACTCTGAGTAACAAGGACGAGGATAGCAGCATGTTTGTCATAATACACGGAGATGATTATTCATATTTCATGTCAAAGTCTCACTTTTCACGTCTGTCTTTCTCGCTGGTGTCCCTCCAGTTGTGCTGCATGTTTGCCAGTGCAGAGTATTCCAGCTGTGGAGAGTACGAGTTTTTCAATCAGACCAGCAACAGTTGCCAGGCCTGCCCTCAGTGCCAACCGGGACAAGAGCCGCATATGGTGAGACACACACACACACACACTCACACACACACACATGCATTAAAAAATGTATCTCCATGACTAAGCATTTATTTAATGCACCTATACGTTTAAAGTACACACTAGGATTAGTCTAATCAATTAAGATTGTTTAGACCACCCACAATACACACACACACACACCAAAGTGCACACGAAGCTGCACTTCACATGGTTTATTGCTCTCCCTGACGTGAAGGCATGCACCGTTGTGAAGGACTTGCAGGAGTCACAGAGCCCTTCAGCTTCCGTCAGTCAGCCCGCCGACGGCCAAAGAAAACAAGAGAGCAGGTTAACGCTTCAGTGGGCACCCCGGGGGGCCACACCCACTTGAGAGTGACGGCCCCACTCAAGGGTGAACACGATGGATTATGGTCTCATTTTTTTTTGGGTGCAGCAGCATTCTCAGATTTCCCCTTTTCTTTTCTTTTTTCTTTACATAAAAATTACATATATACAGTTTATATTTTTATATATAGAGACATTGCTATATATAATATATAAAAGCCATGGGAACATGAGAAGTGAAAAGAAGTTTAATCAGAAAGATTAGAGCCCCCTTTGCACTTTCTCCTCCCACGTCTGATCCTCTGGGTACCAGAGTCTGTAATTCATCTGTTATTTCCCCCCCTCAGCTTTATTTGCATATGTGTGTGTGTGTGTGTGTGTGCGTGTGTACGTGTGTTTTGACACCCTTTTAATCATGGGATAACCACAGGGTTCAACCTCACAGCAGAGACTTCAGAAAGCACACACTAACACACAAAGGCATCACATCAGACATCCAAGGACTTTTAAAGTGAATCTTGTATCCAGCGGTGTGTGGTTGTGTGTGTGTGTGTGTGTGCGTGCGATGTGGCGGGAAAACATTTTCAACGTAGTGAACAGACACACTGGGGAGAAACTTCATATTTGTCCAATTTCTTGACTTGTGTTGAGTGACGGGAGATGTGGCGATGTGAGGGCATTACAGCATCTGGCATTGAGGTTTGGAATCAGCCCTAAAAGCTGCAAGTCTCCCTGGGAAGGAACCTCACGGCTCGGCGGTTTGAGATGCTGAACGTGCACCGGCTCACATTGCACATTTCATCACCCCCGTTTCCCTTTGCTCTGTAGTTTGTTCTGTTTTTTTTTCAACCTCCTTTATTCCTTGATCTATGATACACAAGAGGCAACGGATTGGCTTTGAAAGAAAAGAACGTTTCAATCAGAGCGTTTTTTAGAGAACACACAGTAGTGTAAAAAAAAAAGTGTACAAAAAAAATATACATCCTAAGGGAGTTTTAACCAAAGGCAACAAGATTCTGCCGATAGCTCAACAAACGCTGAGACCGATGCACATTTAATAGATGGATGAAAGAGGGAGCAAAACACAACGAATGTTTTGTACACATGTGTGTGTGTGTGTGTGTGTGTGTGTGTGTGTGTGTGTGTGCGTGTGCATGTGTGTGTTTTCACCTGTGGCCTGTTGCTCGGCCTCCCAATGTGAGAAAGGAACGTGCAGAGATGGGAGGAGATTGACGATGATAGATTGATGGGTTGTTCGCCGTGGAAAGCTGGACACACATTGTGTCCTCAATCAAATCTGTCTTTTATCTTTCTTTCTTTCATCTTCTATAACAACGCCAAGGAAAGAAAGAAACAGATCCGTGGCTCCGGGTTCTTTTAAATGTGTGTAACTGCTGCACATTTGCGGATCATCTTATTGATCTGATTTCCTTTTTTTTTTTTTTTAAATCTGCACTAAATCTAATGTAGTCTTACGTCAGAAATGTTAACCTAATGTTTGATCGGTGTGTGTGTTTTTTTGCAGAGCTGCGGCGACGGTGTGAAGGGCGAGGACTTTGCCTGTGTGACGTGTCCACACGGGAAATATTCCAAGGGGAAGTATGAGATCTGCAGGAGGCATAAAGACTGCAATGCTCTCTACAAAGCCACTGTTCGCGTGGCCGGAACTCCGGACAGCGACGCCGAATGCGGACCCTGTTTACCAGGGTAAACGAAACAAACACACACACACACACACACACACACTCTACCTTTGAAGCAGCCTGCACGTTCACTGCCTCGATTAAAAGCGTTCAACAACATGTTAAATGGCATTTTTTGGGGAATATAGAGTTTTAACTAATTGATACAATGGGAGAGGTGGTATGTTAGAAATTCACTTTGTCTAGAGATATGAAGGCGTCAGTCAACCTGCACGCTGCGTACATTATTCAAATTACTCATCTTCTCAAGCCAAAATGATTTAATACCATCTCTTGTCATTTTGTTAGACTTGACTCCCTGTCTCCCTTTTTTCTAATAGATGCTTCAAAGCTCAGTGCGATATCATGTTCCAAGCCACCTTTAGTGGCCGCGGGGCATCAATTATGTACATTTCTTCACCTGAGCTGCTTGCCCGTACCGAGGCAGCTTGTAGGTACAGCGTGTCTACAAGGTCGGGAGGCCACTTTCCTGTTCATGCAAAGAGGGCTCGAAGTGTTTCTTCCAGCGTGCATTTCTCCAGTAAACCTAGTAGTGCAGTGTGATTCTGCAGTCAGACGAGTTGCCGGTTTGTACTCATTGACTCTTTGTCTCTTAGGTACTACATGCTGGAGAACAGACCCAGGAACCTCTACGGGATGGTTTGCCATTCCTGCCAGAACGCACCGCGCAACACCAAAGAGTGTAAGACCAACGTCTTAGGCGTTTGATAAATACACCCTCCTCTTCCTTCCGCCCACTCACAGCCTTCCGTCCCAACTGCGGCTATAAATTCCCCGCCTTTCCCTTTTTCAACGTTTTATCTCCACAAGCTTTCTCTGTTCTAACAACGACCTGGTTTAACGTTTGATTCAAAGCCGAACATTAAAGCCTTCCGTCGAAATGATGAGGAATAAAAGGGGGGTATGCTCCGCCAAAGCAGATGTTGAAAGCCCGGTGGGAGTTTGGGTGAACTGTTTGGAGGTCAGAGGTTGTAGTCAGTTCTCCCAGATTACCTGGTCACTGATGCACATAAAGACGTCTAACAACCTCCCCCCACCTCCCCCCCCCCCCCCCCCCCACTCCCCTAGCTTCTCAGGCTGCTTGTCTATAACTTCACTTATTACCCTGCATAACCTGACACATGCAACTAGGTGTGTGCACATGCACCGCATCGTCATCTGTTGCTGCAAATCAGCATCAGCCTCCGCAGTTCACAGAGGTTTCCCAACCACTGCGAAACAAACCGTTAAAATCGTCAAGTGGCATTCAGGCACAAAAGCATCTGATATTTGGTGGATTGTGTAACACATACTGGAACATTGGAACTGGAACAACCTTTGTGATCTGTCAGAATACATTGTTCAGATTATTTGTCGATATTATGGTTTATTATGCAGTATTTTACAGCGCTAATGTTAACTCAGTTACAAACGCGCAAATGGAAATGGCATTGAAAACTGTGAGGTCGTTTAGTTAAACGTTTCTCTCTTTTCGTCCTGCCGTTCTCTGGCATTTGCAGCACATCTTTGTTAAGAAGTCAGATATTTTTAAACCTACTTTAAATCCTTTAAAAGTAAAACATGTAAGAAGAAGCCTAATTGAATGACATCCTTGCTTTTTTTAAAATGATAAAATAAGCCTTGGATTTTGTTTTCAACACCATGAAAATGAGAAGGAGATTATACCTCAATTCATTAAAATATAATCAAACACAATAGATAACGGCCTTCACGGAGCAACGTTTCATCAAGAACATTTGGTCTGAACTTGATCGATGCTTTATGAAAGTAATATTTAGCCACGGTGGGATCAGTCGATTTTCAAAACATGTAAAGTGACTTTTGATGCTTGTCAAGAAGAGTATTTATTGCAGAGCTGGAAGTGGAATTTCTCACAGTCCACATCTGTACAGATAGATCACATCAATCTGAAAAGATGTGTTTTTGTTCCCTCGCTGATACATTTTCCTCTTGGAACGATATTTATGAGCCGATAATAGCTCCAAACCCCTTTTGAGTGTAACTGAAGAGGCCGGAAATGAATGTCATTGTTATTGTGTCATATTTAATGAGGGAGTTATGAGAGTCGAAAACAAACCAAAGAGCAGCCTGCAGAGGAGAGAGGATACCGGACTATGCTTGTGCATGTGCGTGTGTGTGTGTGTGTGTGTTTGTATGAATAAAAGCTTGCTTTTCAACAGAAATGTAATTGTTTCTTGCAGACATGTAAATAGTTGATTCTGTGGAAATAAGACAGATATTCTTATATCTATGGTAAATTCATTTTAGACTCCAACATATTTCAGGGTTGCAAGTATTTTGTTACTGATAGAATTTCAACATTATGGCTTTTTCTTTAAAAATAATTGATACATGCTTAGTCCCAGGCTGAGAGCTGACCTCTATCATAAATGCTACTTGTATGTCCGTTAACGGTAAAGGACTTTGACTTCTCATTGAGATACCCTTTGGGTATTTGTGCCTGCTTACAACAATTTTTTTCTATCTTCCTACTTTTAGATAAAACCTGACGACGGTGTAATTCATATGAATCATTGATAAGAGATGATAAAGATGCAAAGCAAACATATAATACAAAATGTCAAAAACAATTATGACATAAAAACACAAGCTGGAAATATAGTCCTCTTCTGAAAAAAAGTTGAACGAACACTGGTTAAAATACATAATTCTCTATTCTCCAATCTTCATTCCATTCTCTACAAGTCAGCCTGTGGTACATTTTAATGAAACCCTCTTTAGATGTTTGAGAACATATAAATGATGCTCTCTCCGCAACAGTGAACACAAAGCAGCTGAAGGCTCGGGAGTTGCACCTACTCAGGGTGAAGGCAGGCTGACACTCGCCGTGTAATCTGTAAATTACCCCAGCTCCTGCCTCGCTCTGTGTGTGTGATAATTAAAACTTTAGCGGGTATGTGAAAAAAAGAAGAAGATGATTAGCGTGTTGCTACTTGCGCCGATGCTACTCTTTGGCAGGCAGACTTTGCTCGGTTGTCGTTCAATTTCCAGTCACTTTTTTTTTTTACTTTTGTTGACACACGTTGCTGCTTATTAATGAATACTTATCTCACTATGGACTGGACATACCGGACACATGTGGGTTTCATATCACTATCAGAAGCTAACCTTTGCTCACAACCGTACCTCGAGCTCAACTGCCTTTATATATTTGCTACTTCTTTATATATTTCCCCCTGCTTTCTCTCAGTTTGTTTGCACCCGAGTACCCTGATTGCCATGTGGAATTATTATTTTTGCAGTGTGAATTGGGGCTGAGAGACATGATCAAGACACCCAAACCGCGAGACGCTAAACAAAATTCCAGTCAGAGCTCATATCCTCCTCCAGAGTGTAAACACAGAGCCGCAGTTAATGTCTGCAGCCACGGGGCACCGATGTGTGAGTGTGTGTGTGTGTGTGTGTGTGTGTGTGTGTGTTTGTGTGTGTGTGTAAGTGGGGGGAGGGGGGGGGGGGCGCAGGGTGATGACATGAGGTGCTGAGGCCACAGGAAGCAGCAGGCCGCATGCCAAAGAGTTCTACAGTGTATCCACTTGGGGAAACAAAAGGTCGATTAAAAGGGCTGATTAATGTCCCGTCAGGAGTTTACAGCCTGATTAGTAGAAAGAGGAAAAACTCTTGATGATGAATGCAGCAGAAAAAGAGTTGGGGAGGAAGAACGGGAAAGACGTTTGGGCTGAGAGCTTCATCGCTTCCCAAATTATGTCATGGAAAAGTATTGAGGTGGTGAGAATAAAATAAGGAAACAGTAATGCAGCGCCAAAGGTAACATCCCATAACCAGTGACAGATGGCATGTGGCCTCTGCCAGTGACTAATGAGACAGAAGAGTTGTATTGACCCTGTCATCTTATGCACGACAGGTGAATAAGCATATTTCTTGAACTATTTAACCATGGACTTGTGCTTTCGCTTGGAATGAATAAATGAGCAAACAATAGGAATTGAAGGTTTATGAACCATGTGTCTGTGTGTGTTTCACAGGCATGTTAACCCCTCGGCCAAAAGAAAAACCTGTTATTGACCCCGGCAGCACAACTGTGTTCCCTCATCTACAAAAAGGTACGCACAATCACACGCGCTGACATAAATATGTGAGTTTCATCCATCTGTAACTGTAGATTTCTTCAATGTTTCAGATCCCAACGGACAAGGTCACCTGGCTACGGCTCTCATCATCGCCATGTCAACCATCTTCATCATGGCCATCGCCATCGTGCTCATCATAATGTTCTACATCCTAAAGGCGAAGCCGAGTAGTCAGGGTAAGATTGACACACACACACACACACACACACCCATACGCGCTGACACTCTAATGTTAGAGGCTGGCATAGTGACGTTTCCTGTGTGTGTGTGTGTGTGTGTGTGTGTGTGTGTGTGCGTCTACAGCATGTTGTTCTGGACAAGTTGTGAAGGCAGTGGAAGCTCAGACCAACAAACAGGAAGAGAAGAAAGAAATCCCTGGTGAGATACGACACACACACACACACACACACACACGTTCAATTAAGTTTTTAAGCTTCTTAACGACTTCCTGTTTGGTGTCGCTCACAAACCGACTTAACTCCCATCTGTATTCTTGCCTTTCTTTTTGTTTACATGCATACGACATTAGCCTGATCCTGGTTTTGATTTTATACCTGATATGACGAAACATAAATAATCTTTAAAAAAAAGGCCTTTGATCAGGAGTTCATGAAAACCAATGATGCAACTGAAATGCCAAAATGCAATACTCACGATATGTGTTTAATAACTAACATACTTTTTAGCAGGTGAGGCCCTCACTGCTTGAGCAATTTTATGTTTAAGGAAATTACACATCAACATTGCTAAAAAACTATTTTACTATGTTTTTAATACTCAAACCAGAGATAAGCAGTAAAAGCCACTTGAGGATGAAAGTAGTTACTTTATAGTCACACTATTGAGATCACTTTGAGCATGTACCATGAAATATTTTTTTTGTAATTCAAAAAGTAGAAAGACAGAATGAATAAACTTAGTAAAGCGTGAACATACCTCTTTTCAGTGAGTGTTTATGTGCACACCATCTGTTACTTCCTCACTAAAATGCTCAGTGTTTTCATATCCGTAAAAATAAACAGCCACAAACTGATCATTTCCATGTTTCCGTAAAATTCTTTTGCACACATTGCACCGGTCCTTAAAGAGACCCCACAAAATACAGACTCAATAAATAACAGATGCTGTTTAAACTCATTACACTGTGAACAATGCAAAGACACAAAAAGCCGTAATTACAGTAACAAAACAAACTATGATTAGTTTTTTTTTTTTTTGAACTGTGGAATGACTCCAAAATAGTCACAATGGCGCTGTTTATTTTTTTGCAATGTCAAATTGAGTCAGTTGAGGCACGAACAGCACGGATCAGAGTAAACCGTCACTACAGGATCCGGGTCGTTGTACGTCTGGCTTATGCGGTAAGCCCAAAAACTGCACGTTATCTGTGAACGAAGGGGCTTTCTGTAGCGTTGTACTCTGGCACCGTACAGTATATTTATGAATTAGGGAACACCTGGACCCCCACTTCATGTTCTGCCCCACGACATCCACGGCTGATCATGTCTACATTAACCACCAGACTAACCGCGTGTCACTCCAGTGTGCATGTGCATATTTAGGATTTGTAAGGTCATTTATGCAAATGCTGTGTGTGTGTGTGTGTGTGTGTGTGTGTGTGTGTGTGTGTGTGCGCAGACAGACCTGCAGTATGAGTGCATCGTGGTGGAATGTGAAGCTTCCAAAGCAAAACCCATACGTTGCTTTGGGCGCCATTTTTCTTGACAATGATGCTCTGTTCAATTTCACTCCCAGACTGACTGACTAATCACTTACATGTGGTGTGGAGGCAAACACACGCACAAACACACACACACACACACACACAAAATCACACACTGTATCGGTGGCCACAGACACATTATGTGGTGCAATGAGGTCGTGGACTTAATAATCTCACAGCTAACCACGAGCTGGGAAAGTAGTTATACTATGAAAAAATAAAAACGACAGCATTGTTTTGTGTGTGTGTGTGTGTGTGTTTGTGTGTGTGTGTGTGTTGATGCAGTGTGTATTTTGAAAGACAAGCCCTTTGCTGTGAGCTCCACCGGAGCTGGCTTTCACTTAGACACCAAGTTAATAAGGCTGTGAAATGAAAGACACGGACACTTAAACAGAAACAAACTGTCTCTCTTACCTTCCCTTAGACACACATACACACACACACACACACACACACACACACACAGCATTTGTTCCACTTAGGTATTCAGTCATTAAGCTGTATATCTATCCCCAACAGTATTCACAATATAAGTGAAATTTAACATTCTAGTGATTGTAATCTTTTTATACATCTCTCTGACTGCAGTTCTAAATGTAACTTTAATCAGGTCTGACTCCGCTACAAAGACAAAAGCAAAATACATTGCAGTGTTTGTTATTTCTATTTGGCTAATTAAATGAACCAAAATGAAATTTGTATACTCACAAAGAACATGAGACCATATCAGAAAGACACCCTTGAAATGAAGAGAAATTAAATTTGCCATAACTTTTCAATTGCTATACTTGTGGTTATTACTGGTATATTCTCTGTACATTTTCTCTACACACCAATAAACCTCTGTATTCTCTCTTCTTCTTCTCTTGTAGACAAGGTGGTGATCTACTCAGAGAAAGATGAGTTTGACAAACTAAAGGCTCCCCCTCAGAAGACGGTCAAAAGGTGAGAGACACACCTGATGATTAAACAGGTTCCGACAACCGACAAATGCTGAGTGTACAAAACACAAAGGACACAAAACCTAAAGAGGTTTAAAAGCATTTACACACTAAACAAAGGTGAAACAACTGCTATGTCTAGTACACCTAATTATATTATGGTTATGGTATGTGTGTACAATTACTGTGTTTATTTATGTGTCATTTTGTGCTGGTTCCTCAGTTAAGTGTACGTGTCCGTACTGCCTAATGACTGCGTATTAAACACTCTGTCGATCACTTGAAATGTACTACTTGCAAACGCCAGTTTTCCCATCTAGAGTTTCCATTGTGCGTGTGTGTGTCTGTGTGTTTGCATTTGTTTCTGGCGTCACAGAGGCTTTACGCAACAGAAATAGGCTTTTTAATTTTTGCCAGCATCTGCCTGTGATTTAGGCGCCACAGAACGGGTCCCAGCAGCAGTAACATCTACATGTACAGGATGTGCCCGTCTCTGTTGGCAAAACACGTAGTAAAAAAAAGACACACACGTTTCATTTATCCATTTTACTTCATTTTTTTCTTTATGAATCAGAGTACAATTATGTGGCTTTGGAGCAGGCGGGGAGGTGGGTTTGGGGTGTGTGTGTGTGTGTGTGTGTGTGTGTGTGTGTGTGTGTGTGTGTGTGTGTGTGTGTGTGAGTCATAGATGAGCCCTGAAGCCGTGCAAACACAGCACAGACGAGGTCCTTGTCGACATGATTAGGGGGTATTTCCTCCTGGCTTTTCCTAAAAAAAAAAAACACCACCGCCACCAGGTCAAAGCGCACTATAACAAAACAAAAGAACACTTTTCCCACCTTCCTTTTTTTTGCCCACATCTCCCTCATCACGCGCAGACGACGCTGCATTAAAGTAACCAGTGCGCAGAGGGAAAAGTGAGGGAATACATGATGGCACATTGCACACAGATCTACAGTGAGCCATTGTGCTCGAATGTTACCGTGCACGTAGTGAACATGCTTTAGAGCTTCCATGGAAGGTGCACACACGCGCACACACACACAAACTGCAGCATTAATAGCGGTAAACAGTGGTATAGCAGCGTGCCAGAAGATGTGCTAACTCACTGCTTGAGCTGCCAGAGCGAGGTGTTAGATGTCCAGGGAAACAATGACATCTTCTGTGCACGCTCAAAGAAAGAAGAAGAAAAAAAAAAAGCCACGAAACAAAAGGCATTCTGTGAGCGTCTCAGTCAACAAGGTGCTTTCGGTAGAAAAGTCCAGAGCAGGCAACCGGAGAGAGAGAGAGAGGCCGGGTAATCAAATGATGGCGCACGGTGTGTTGTCGTCTCAAGCCCGAGTGAGGAGCTTAGAAACATCAGCAGCAGTGGAAACGACAGCTCAGTTTAACTTGACAAAAGGTCCTGTTGTGCACAGAGGAAGACACCGGGGACCATTTGATCATGTGATAACAATTAGCATGACAGAAAATGCATGTTTTTGTGTGTTTTTCGCGTGCAGTCAAAACGACGCGTCGTCGGAGAACGAGCAGCTGCTGGGCCGCAGCATCGACAGCGACGAGGAGGCGGCGTCCGACAAGCAGGGGTCGGCCGACGGCCACCGTCCCAACGTGTGCCTCGCCAACCTGGGAAACCAGCCCGACCTGTGCCTGCTCTCGCTGGGCCTCCTGGAGCGGGACAGGTCCAGCAACGGGGGCCCCGCCGCGTCAGCCGGACCGGCCAATAGCATCCAGAGTCCCAACCGCATCAGCAGTGTGAACGCAATCAACAACAACAATAAA
Organism: Apeltes quadracus; assembly: GCA_021346845.1. Classification (NCBI taxonomy): domain Eukaryota; kingdom Metazoa; phylum Chordata; class Actinopteri; order Perciformes; family Gasterosteidae; genus Apeltes; species Apeltes quadracus. The sequence goes on along the minus strand of CM037932.1, from coordinate 12,612,562 downwards.
ACCCCGGGGGTAAGAAGAGCGGGCTTTCGCCGATGCCACGTGAGATGAGGATGTGATTGTGAACAGATCCTCAGCATAACCCTTCTCCTTTTATGTTTCTTTCATACAACCACACAGATGCTTCAGAGCCGGAGGAAAAAAATCCTGGATCTGTACGGCAGAGCCTGCAATGTGACAGAAGGGTACGTTTCTCTCTGCCTACCAAGCTTTGTTATCAGGAGTTGGTTTCCACCGTGGGGGCGTTTCAGTTGGGATGAACGGCTGAAGGCGACGCGTAGTGAAGGGAGAAATTATATTTACATTTTTGGAGACAATCGCTCCAGGAAGTGAAACTGCCCGCAACAGCGCTCATCACCTCTGCAGGTATTTAGTCATAACAAAAATGTTCACTGGGAGGGAAAGTCAACATGAAATCCTCTGGAGACCGTTTGTGCAATCTCTTCAACGCTTGTTGTTGTTAAGCCGTGTATTCAACCCCCCCCCCCCCAAAAAAAAACCTTTTATCTTGATACTGAAACACTAACCCAGCTGTCCCTCTGCAGGTCTGAGCCCCACGGAGCTTCCTTTCGACTGCCTGGAGAAGGCCAGCCGCATGCTGAGCTCCTCCTACAGCAGCGAGGCGGCCGTGGTGAAGACGTGGAGGCACCTGGCCGAGAGCTTCGGGCTGAAGCGCGACGAGATCGGCGGCATGAGCGACGGCCTGCAGCTCTTCGAGAGAGTGAGCACGGCGGGTTACAGCATCCCCGACCTGCTGACCCGCCTGGTGCAGATCGAGAGGCTCGACGCCGTGGAGTCGCTCTGCTCCGACGTGCTGGGCAGCAGCGAGACGGCGGCGGCGGCCGGTCGCCAGGGCAACAGCAGCTTTCACAGCCAGCTGGTCTGCCCGGCTTCGTGCCAATCCCCGTCCCAGCGCTGCGCCAGCGTCTGAACGCGACTTTATACGTTTGTGTGTGTGAGAGGACTAAGATAACAGCACATACACAGCGCACACACACCCCATCACATGAAGAACGTCAGTGGAGCTCCCAGTGCACAGCGCTTTTTGCCTTAGTGTGCGTTTTCTCTGTCACGAAGCCAGTAATGTAAGGTCCTTTCCAAACGGGCAAGTTTGAGAAATCATAGCATTGACTACAATTAGCATCTGGATTTGGAATTCAGATATTTCCTCCCCTGAAAGGCTCTGAACAAATAGTCAGAAATAGCGAGCCTTTCGTCCGTCGGCTGAGGAATTTGCACAAAAGAAATAGTTTGACTAAGTGTGCGCTGGACGCAGCACAATCACACCTCTCGCGGCCCTTTTCTCCCCCCCTAAACGTTTTTTACACAAAACGTTGTATGCGGTTAAAGAAAAGCCAATGTAAAAAGAGAGCAGCTCCACTACAGAAGAGCCAATTGAGTGCCTTTCTTGGAGGCACGCCGCGTTATGAGAGGAAGGAATGAAGACGCCTTATTGCTAGACCTTTTTTAATCAGGGTTTATATTTTCAGTTTTATCCCACAGCTGATGCAACCAGACGTTTGTGGCGGCGGGAGGAAAGCAGCGTGATTGCCATGATTGCAGCACAGCCAAAGGAAAGCTGGGAGGACAGCCGATAGGAGCTTAAAAAGTCCATTATGTCCAGCTGAGAATGGTTAGCCGTCATTCCCAGCGCCCTTATTAACGCATTAATAGGATTGTTCAGCTGAATCAACGGGTGGAAACAGAACGACTCCTACTTCTCACTTCTCAACCAACTCTAACACACACCGACCAGCATTCTCATACACCAACCACTTCCATGGACCCACTCCGTGACCCCCTCCACCCCCCCATATTACCCTTTTACCCCAATGCTGCGGTCTAGTGCTGCCGCCAGCCCTAATTATTTAGCGTGTGGCTCCTGTGGGCCCCTAATAGTCTGAAGTGTTGTGGTTTTACGGAGCGGGCGCGAAATGCCTGTGATTTCCAGCAGCCAATTAAGCAGTTAGAGCTCAGTGGAGACGCTGTAAAACCCAAAAACTGCATTATAAAAAGAGACATGCCATGGTAGAGGTTTGACGAACTGGCCCTTTGGGGGTTTGCTGCACAGTGAAGGGTGCGGTGGAAGGATTTGTGGTGGCTCAGTCGCGGTCTGAAAGGATTCAGGCTACCCTATTGGGACCAACGAGGCAAAGGAGAACAACGTGCAGGCGAGCCGGTTGTCCACCTCCTTAAAAGAGTGTAGAAGATGACGGTGGTTTCCGATTACGCAGCCAGTCCAACTTTGCGAGGAGTCACGTCGAAGCCCAACGGAGCCGCGTCGATGAGAAAACCCCTGCGGGTCAACGGCTAGGCCGTCAAACATCGACAAGTCCTACTTGTTGTTCTTTTTCCATCGGCCTGTCTTTCATATTTTACCTTGCAAACTCTGGGGCTGGCCTCCAGTACCTTATCGGTTTTATTTACGTTTTTTCAAGCATGATATTCATATTTTAAAACGGCCTTCTCGGAGCACATCCAAATCCAAAAGTTAAATGAGTTGTTGTTGCTATGTTTTGTAAATAATTGAATTGTCTTTCAGAGAGGCCAAATCCTCTCAGACGGTTATTATGCTGATAGGATGATATGCAGGAGAACATGGATTACCTTGCCTAAGTACGGAACATATAGAAACACACACACACAAACCAAAGTATAACTGTATATATAACTTATTATTGTACATAATGTATACATTAATAAAGATGTATTGCAAAAATGGCTCAGTATTTGAGTGTCCGGATGTGGCATCTGACCACGACTGACAAGACGTTTTTACAGTTGCAATTCTTTTGTAATTACAGTTTCATAGATTTGTACTAATGCACATGTTTAACAGCCATGTATAAGTCTGTACTTGGTTGTACTTGGTCACAACGGTTGTTTGGGAAAAACGCCTGTTTGACAGGCGTAATGTCGGCCATGTTGACCAGCAGAGTTAAAATGCTAACATCCGCGAGTTAAAAAACAAACTGTAAAGTAGGGGGAAGAAGCTAATTTGCCATTTGACTTCATGGTTTATTTAAAGTAAACAGATCGTGTTACAGCTAAAGGAAAATGATATACAGTCAATTATCCCCCGCTGTCCATTCCAGACAGCAGACACTGTCAGAGTCTGTTAATGGATTAGCAACACTAAATGGAAAATGAATAATTACAACATTTCCAAGTCCATTCAGCACTCATCCAGTTAGTGAAAGATCAATGCAAGAGGCCCAGTGGCTGCTGCTCATCAAATGATGGATGATGTCATTGGAAAAAGACTGCAGGACAAGATTAATAGAGTATAACTTCATTAAGGCCTTAATAATATCCCACTGTTGTATTTCATAGTATTACATATTTCTTTTTTTTTATTATTGTTGTCAAACAATATAGAATAACACAAAACTTAGCAAACTAAACTTTACTGGATACTAATGCATCTTGGTTTTAATTTCACAGGCAAAATGATGCAACTTTTCCCTGAACCAATACAAAACACTTCCCAAGCTGGAGAAATTTGTTAAACCCGTTGTGGCGTCCACACCTCTTTTTTTTATTTTCATCAAATCTGGTTTTTTCCCACCGACAATCAGCCACTCCAGTGGCAGCTGCCACTGCACACAACTCCGTCATCAGGCTTTCACAATGCGGCTGCGTGTTTGTGCCAAACGTTGCCGATGCCTTAGCTAAAAGATTAAGTGTGTGTGTGTGTGTGTGTGTGTGTGTGTGTGTGTGTGTGTGCTGGCTGGGGATCATAAGTCTGGTTCACAGAAGGCCGGTCTGACAGTGGAAATGCCAGCGATGCTGCTGTGGGGCATCAGGGCACCATAGAGGTCTTTCAAACTGAGGAGCCTTTGGTTTGATAACACTCACACACACACACACACACACACACACACACACACGCTGAGTAGGTACACTCTTCAGGGTCGTTTTGGTATTGACTCTAAATGAAGCCACGAAGAGACACTTCAGGGCAAGGAGTGACTCATTAAACCTCTGCCAGGGAGTGACCCATTCGCCCTAAACACAACGACTGCATGCACACACTCAAATTGCGGATCGGACCGCTTGTCGGTCTGGACTGAGGGTTGAACTGTGTTTGCAGTCTTAACTAATTACATTGCTTTCAACAGCTACCGCTTGCTGCCGTTTAGAAGGAAATAGTTAAAGCCGAAAGTGAGATGAGGCGGATTGCACGAAGCTTAGCCAGGACAGGACTGAGGAGGAAATCAACAAAGCCTTTTTCCCGGACAGATGGGTCGAACAGGTGAAGCAATGAATTCATGTTGAGAAACTTTGTTCTAAACACACAGCTTAGAGGCACAGACATGGTCAGCACCATTCCTACGATGAATTAAGATGCTCTAGTTAATGCTTCATTAGTCCCGCAGCGGGGAATTTCACAGGATTCCAGCGGCAAAAAGGTCAAGGTGCTAACAGACATAAAAAAACCTATTACGGATAAGCAGCAATGAGCTGTAGCTGTAGCGATGCTGCTGCCGGACTACTGATGCCTTCATATCCTCAGGAAGCCCTCAGGCTCCTCGGCGGGCGGAGTCGCCTCTGACCCTTTTCACAGCGTCCAGTCCAGTACAGCAGCATTCCTTCCACTAACAGCAACACTAGAAAGCCATTGTCGGGTGTGAGACTCTTAATCCATTTTAAATGATGGTCAAGTAGAATAAAAGCAACTTTAAAACGAGCCTGTCCACCCAGACAGCTGCTTCCACTCACAGCTCCTTCATACACGGGCTGATTTACGGCGAGGTAGATCCCCCCCGTCCCCCCTGCTTATTGCCTTACTCAAGCAGCATAGTTACGCTGGTGGAAATGATCTACGTTTGGTGGTCTGCCACGTGGAATCACTGATTGACTCGACTTTGCGGTTGTGCTGAAGTGGAACCGCTAATGTTTCCCCCTGCCGGCTTCCTCCCACCGACCCAAATAACATTTTAATGAGGTTTACCCGCCAGACCGCGGCAGGGCCACTCTTCGGGGGTAATTTTCTGACTTCTCCAGCGAGAAAAACCCAAACATAAATCAAGATCGCCGTTTAAAAAGCGGTGTGGGTGACGCTGCGCAGGGCCGACCGGCAGGCAGGCGTGTTGGGGAACACGGACCAGACACGGCTGAAGTGGTGGGAGTAAACTAATCAGCTTTGGGAAGTTCCTGAAGTGGGCATGAAGGCGGTAGTTCCTCGTTAAATGCGATACTTCCACCAAACACCGACGCAGGTATCGAACCCTCCAGCTTCGACGAGCAGCTGGAAGAGGTTTGAACAGTCAGGTGAATTAAAGAAAAGAAAGGTAAAGGGGGGGGAGGTGTGTGTCAAGCAACTGAAGCGGCAACGGTTAGTAGAGAATTCTAAATTGAACAAAAGCCGCACATAAATAGCAAGATTCAGAATGCTCAAATTCTGCACGTCTCCACTATAGCGCGCTGACAAGAACCTCAATTTACATTTTTACATTAGCAACTCCGATGCAGTTCCCATCTGCAGTGCCGGCCCGAGTCTCTTGGGGGTCCTAAGCAGAATTTTATTTGGGGGGGCCCCTCCCACCACGCACAGTCACCTGTGCTAGAAGATTATTGGCACAAATGTCACGCTATACTGTTATAGCGAAAATGATAAACGAATACAGTGAGGTTATAATACAAAACTAGGGCTGCTTGCAGCATAAGCGAACTAAGCGGCTGCTTGGGGCCCCCTGGCCACCAGGGGGCCCCAAGCAGCCGCTTAGTTCGCTTATGCCTTGGGCCGGCCCTGCTCACCTGTTTAAAACTCAAAAGCTCCAAATTGTAGCTTAGCCAAGTTAAGCCAAAGATGAGTTAATGGAGAATGAAAGTGATTGCTGCCTTTTTTTAATCAAATATTATTCAGTGTAGAGAGCTGATGACTGTGAGAGACGGATGCGGATGAAACCGTTGACGACGTTATGATCTGGACGGATTCACTTCATCACAACCGCGCTGCATCTGCCTTAAAGTGACCCGAAACCAACCGATTCGTGGGATTTGTGAGGGTTCCCGACAAGGCGGCGCTTCACACGTAGTGAAAGATGACTGTTTACGTGGCTGCAGTGTGCAGAACGTCTTCTGCTGTTGATCATTAGGTTCTGAGGTTTCCATGTGATATGTGATATCCTCCAGATGCAACACAACTCACAACAGCCACATCGGGGAAAAGCATAACAAAATGTGACCGCCTCCTTGTATCTATAATATAATCTCCTCCGCGTGCGGATGTTGACAGTTGGTGAGGTAGTAAATATATAAGCAAGAAAAGAACTAAAAAAAAGGTATGCCGAGACTCAATTAGGGCCAGTTGGAAAGTTGGGTCTCTAAAACTATGCCAAGCAATTTATTTTTACTATCGGTGGGGATTCGACAGCAGTGCAATCCTAAAATGACTTGTTTTCCAGTAATTTTCTTTCCAAACCGTTTTTTATAACCGGCTTTTATATTGTCCACTTGTGAGCTCCAGTGCCGGCCACACAATAAAACAAGTGGTTAGAAGCCAAAGCACTTTGGGGTAGTAACATTCCTTATCTTTCGTCCCAACAGACGAGCCAGAAAACGGAAAACAAGAAAAGTCTGTAAACTCTAATTTCCCAAACTGATAAATATAGTGGAATTAATAAATCTTTTTTGTCATAATATTCCTCCAACGTTTTGTTTTAATAATTCAATGTAACGGTTATTCCTCACATTAATAAACCAAGCTATTCATTTAAAACAAAATAAAAAAAGAATCACTACTTATCAATAAATGACCTTTTAAAGATGCACATTTACAGTATTATAGATTATACAATTATGCAATGTTTAGTTGATTCATTTTCTAACCAATCTAGCTAAATCCTGTTTTAATAAGTAAATTTAGGAATTCAGGTCATTAAAACGTGGATGCACCCCCTTCTCGATTATATTATTACTATAGGCAAGCTCAGTCCAAATACCCTCGGTGTGTCCCATCCTGAGACCATTACTCCCATTAACCCATTGGAAGAAACTAATACGACAACTTTATACAAAACATATGGCTCTTAGCATTTCACATGCTGTCCGATCTTAAAGTCCCTCAGTCCTTTTTGTTTATGGTCATTAAAAAGCTTCACAGTCGCAGCCTCTCTTCCTCTGAACACATCAGACGCCCATTAAGGCCACCGGCAGGCACGACGAGTTACACAACATCCAAAAAAGTACTTCTGATAAACTTCAACAACATATGACTGTGTAAACACATGTGTGGAGGGACATGGAGGTTTAAGAACACGCGTGTTATCTGAGGTTGTGGAGGATGGACCTCAGGTTGAGGCCGAGGAACGTGTGCGTCTGGTTGCCGTTGTGATCCAGTTCTTGTATTCGGAGGCGGAGGGAGGAACACTCAAACAGACGGCGGTTCTTCCTGGACAAAAGAAAAGACAAACAGAGCCCATCGGTCAGAAGACGCTGCACGAAACCCCGCGAGTCGCTCACGCTCCCGTCGCAAGCTCAGCGTACTACAGCTGTGTGACTGGTGATTTAGGAAACACACGCTTCTAAACTTAATCCAGAAGCAAAGCCCCTCAAAGAAAAGTCAAGTGCTGGGGTCTTTATTATTGTGGCTATAGTCAAACTAGAAATCCTCAAGAACGGCTACAAGATAAATGTGAGGAATCCCACTGTGACAGCGAATGCCTTCGCTTATCCTTCGGGGAAGGGTGATAAAATGCTTTGACTGCGTTCCTATCTGGACCCTCGTGCAGTATTCATCAGATTAGGATCCTTCTGTGAAGACATGCAAAGATGGGTGCGTCTACCTGATGCTGGACAGCTTCTGCAGAAGGATGGAGAGCTTCTCCAGCGCCGGGGACTCCAGACGAGGGTTCTTGAGAAGCTGGGAAGCCGTTTGGAAAAACTCCTCACAGCTGCATGCCTCCAGGAAGGGGTTCAGGTATCCTACGGGGCACACGGGCACAAGCAGAGCACAGATCAGAAGGATATCAGACAAACAACGCCTTTTGATAAACGTTGTTAAAACTCCCGAGGAAATGGGAACGATCAACTTGTGTCAATTTGTGACACAAACAAAGCACAGCCGTCAGCCAGTTAGACGGCTGCGGGTCGGACTCTTTCTGATGATTGCATTTGGATGAGCTTCTACAGTCTGACTGTAAACACACACACAAGCACACAGGGAGATGAAAGAGGAAGGACGGAGGGCCTCGATCTACGCGGATGGGCTGCACATTTTTTGATAACAGCAAGCATGGACCTCTTGAGCTCTATTAAAAAAAAACATGTTTTTTTTTGCTAAAGTCACACTCCTGCTCCGTCTTTGGCCACACAAACGTGGCATTGTGGGAACTTTTCTGATGGCATCAAATCACAGCAGAGGATTGGAGCGGGTCACGGGTGCAGATAGGAACGGATAAGACGGGACTCACAGTGCAGGAAAGTACAAGTGAAGTCTGCCGAGTTTTGTTTCCGGCGTTAGAGTGCCCTCCACCTCAAGGATATAAAACCACTAAATATGAATCACGTTACTAACAGCACCTCGACCTATATACACGTTCTTGACCATTTTGCATCTGTAACATCTGCTCATGGTGGCTCCACAAAGGGTCTGTGGCTGACCATAATCCCGCAGTCAGACTCAATTGTGAGGGATCGGGCTGCAGGTAGTGGTTGTTTTACCTCGACGAGTCTGATGAATTATTATTATTATCAATGAAATGAAATAAAAAAAACTGCAACAGCCCGATCAAAATGTTTTAATTTTTGCTTGTTTTACTCTGAATGTCAAACAGTGTGACAAAAAAAAAAAAATGTGACCACTTTGTTTATCACACCATACAGTTATCACACTAGTTCTATTACTTTTTGGAAACCTTGCGGTTCTTTTTCAAAACTTTCCAGACCCGAATAACATGTCTTATTTAGACCAGAGCTCTGAAGAATGTTTAAAGCACCTCTGACCACACAGCTCAGTCCTTAGAGGGGTCATTACCTTTTTAATGTGTGCTACATTCTACACATACGTGGCTACACAGATGCAGCACACACGCACACGCAGGCACATTCCAGCAGTCTGGTGCTTGATGTGCCCCCTGATCCACAACGCGTTACCGACTGCATTCTGTGATCCATGAACGTGGCCGTGTGTTGTGCGACTGAACTTTATACAGCAAGTAGAAGTGAGATCATAGGCGACAGGTGTGCGTGCGAGTACAATTTGACCTTTTTGTTTTGTTTCAATGGCAATCTTCAGGTGAAAACCTTTCTCAGCCCTGCTCAGCCTTTCCTCGTCTCTCCTCCTTACTGCTTGTAAAACGCAATAATTAAACAGGCCTTGCTAAACAACTGTACACATACGCAGACACACAAACAGAGCTCCCTCTAGTAGAGCAATCTTAGATGATATGGCTCGTCCCAAACGCGCCGCAGCTGTGCTCCCCCCTCGTCCACCTCCATCGAGTCTTTGGGCTCTCCATAAAAGAACCAGGAGGTGATGGAGGACACAGTTTTTACGACGCGTTCTAAATCTTATTTTGTGTGACCAGTGCGTACGATTGGCGTGAGCCCAGACGCGCCGTCCCTCCTCTACATGTGGCTCCTATGTGCGGATGATACGGAGGGTTACTGCAGGAGGAGCTGGTATGAATCACAGTTTTAATAGTGGCGGTAAAGACAGTCGATAAATCTGAGCCAAAAGGGTGATCTCAGCAGCTTTTCCCAGGCAAAAGGAATCGTACAATTTGAAAAGAATTAAGGCCTTAAGGTCACCATAGCTGAGGTGCTGGAAAGGCTGGAGATGTAAATATACAAAACGATTTTAGTTGTTAAAGTGGAGTCTGGGAAATTAGGCTCATACCTTCAATTTCTATGGAATTTTTCTCATGTCTCACAATATCATGTTCTGGGAAAAGCCGGCTGTCCACAGCTCACAAAAGGTTACCGTGGTAAATACTAGAATACTAGTATTTCAACAAGTACTAAAACCGGATGAAAAACTTCAAACAAACAATTTAACTGCAGCGCGAAGGGTGTGCTGACAGAAATATACCATGAACGATGCTTTTTTTTTTTCCTTTGACGGCCACAGCTGAAAAAAAAAAAAGACCTGCAAAGGTGAAAAAATCTCTTCATCTTTTTTTATTTGCTCCCAATCATACAAGGTTTACGGCTCGGTACTCACGGGACGGTTCAGACAGCTGCATGAGGACACCCAAAGGTGTGTGCAGACCTCCCCGGCCGGCCTGAAGCATCCACACTAGCACGCTCACTCCTCCGTAGTGGACAAAGAGGCCTCGGCTCTCCTCAGACGTCAGCTCCGTGCGGAGAGCTTCCAGAGCCTGGGCCAGCACATCGGCTGCAGAGACAGGACAGAAAGAGACCAGTGTTTAGACTTTCAGCTTACACGGTAACCCACGCACCAGCCAAGTGATGAAGGGCTAGGATGAGAATAATAGGATAAGATAAATGATGTGATTCTACACCACAAAGACAAATATCATCCAGCGCTGTTTTTCTAACAACCTAACAATTTTTTTATTGTTAATGAATCTGCTGATCCCTTATTTCACTCCTGCCTATGAAAAGCCCCACCGCAAAACCCTGATGTATTCAAAACCGTGGAGTTTTTTTATTCTTCTGCAGTCACATTTCAGGTCCAGAGACAATTTAGCCTGAAAATGTATATAAAGTGTGATCACTAATGGTTTTAAAACTGCCTTGGCTTCTCAACAAACGCTTTTTCAAATGTCCAAAAAGGGCTTGATTTACACAACCCGACCAAAGATTAAAGCTTTCCTTTTCATCCCGGAGTTTGGTTCTCAGAATGGTATCTATTATATGCAAGATCCCGGCATTTGTAAGAAGAAAGAAATATCTCCCCATTATACTCAATCTGCTTTGGCGTCAATCTGAGGAGAGGGAGAAGGAGAAGCTGGCCACCAGATTGACAGCAAATCTTCTCTACAGGAACATACCGATGGAGCCCTGGAGCAGTGCGCACAGATGAAGGCTCAGTTCAGAGGAGAGTTTTAAATCAAATTTGTCAGGATATGTGCGGTAGAACCACAGAGTGCACGAAGGTTCTTCGTGCATGTGGAAGGCAGCTAAAAACTCCTTGCCCTTTTCCAGCCGGCGGCTAGTGTGACACTAATGCTGTCTGCAAAGAGACTGAATGGTGAGAGACACCCAGGAGGTCCAGGGAAACTGATTCATTTTAACCCGACGACAACCTGACAAGCAGGTTGAAGGAGCATCAATCTCTCGTTGACACCAACAGAAATATTGGGGGGGTGTTCACTAAAATAAAACATGAATAATCGTGAAATGTTTAAAATGTCGAGGCTTTAAAATTTTATGGCAAATTTTATTCATTCGAAAGCCGAAGGCTAAATCATCTCCGTATGCTCGGATAAGCTGTTCTGATTAAAAAACGGCCAGCAGTGGTTCATTAACTGCATCAGATGGAGTACACAAACAGGACGGTGCATCAAAGTACATTCCGGCTTCATCTCTTTGCTCCCCTCGATGTGAAATACGACATTGCATTCGCGGTTAGGTGATAACTTTGATTTAAATGTGTGAGTGAGAAACAGATGCAGGAAAGCACGGGTGACACTACAATAGGGTCAACGGGTGGCGCATGGATGGAGTAGTGGGAGCCGCAAGGCCGGTGGTTCAAATCCCGGCTGCTCCATGCGCCATGTTGAAGTGTCCCTGAGCAAGACACCCAACCCCTAATTGCTCCCCACGTAAAGATGTAAACCATGGGTTTTACTTAATGTGTATGAATAAAAACATGTAATTTGACTTTGCTTAATATTCAACAAAACAAGCCATTTAGGATGTCAACATGTGCTCAACCAAAAATCATGGGTACATTTTTTTTATTCTTTCTACACTTTACATAGCCAACAATCTACCGAATAATAAAAAAAAAAACAGCACATTGATTCATAATAAAAATAATTGCAGGCTTATCCGACGCATTAGTCAAACGCTTTTCCAAATTGAATGCTTAAGATGGCGTATGTCCACGTGTTGTTACCTTGTGTGACGGTGCGGAGGATGATGAGGGTGGAGAGGACGCGTGTGTGAGGACAGGGGCTGCAGGAGAGAGGCCACCTCGTGCAGGGCCCGGGACGGTCTGCCTCCTCAGGCTTCGATGCCTCCTCTCCTATCCGCCGCAGCGTGGCAGAGAGGCCTGAGTGCTGAAAAAAAAAACGCATGGTTCAGAAGTCACTCTGTTACTGCACTCAGTCACGTCTGCATCGTAAAATAACACCAGCGACTTTCATCAGACGCGTAAATTCAGCACGACAGGGATTCGACGAACCGGTGCAGTAATCTGCGGATAATATCTAAAGATCTGTGTATAAGGACCCGCAACAAGGATACAAAGACAGGGACGGCGTGTCTGGATGCTGGTCAACATAACCCCGCTTCTCATCTGAGCAAAATGGAACTCGACAGGACGTCCACACATTAAATCCCGCCGTGCTGTGATAAAGTGGATGTCACCCGCTGGGAAGTGGATGTGTGGCTGCGTCTTGAGGGAAAACGGTGCATCATGTTTTGGTTTTTCTGATGAAAGGCTGCAGTGAAAGTGACCTCGCAGCTTTCTGTAGCATAACACGTCTTATCTCTTACGAGGCCAAGCACCAATAAACGAGGGAGGCGCAGGCTGCCAAAATAACAGCGTTTAAATGTACTCCCCTGTGGTGCTGCTTTTTGGACATCATTTATTAAAAGGAGAAGATTGACCCTCCAAACATCCCTTTTGTTTATATCTCCGGTTGATTGCGGCTGAGATGATTTGGCTCATTCATAGTGGTTTACTTTCTTTTGATGAAATAGAGTAGCTATGGACTGTGCTGTGGTTTCGCCTCTGGGTCCACAGACAGAACAGCAGCGGCCACGTCGGCCAACAGAAAGGACTGCGTCTTATCTTTTACCGGTGTGCTGCTGTCCAAGCGCCTCAAAGCCCAGTGGATGAGGCGGAGAAGGTTCAGGAGGAGGTCCGCCTCGGACAAAGGAGTGTGCCGAAGCTGATCCGCTAATAACGGCAGCACCTGAGGAGCGAAAGAGACGACCCACGGCTGAAGACTGCGTCGCCGTCGTTTTGCGTTTTTAGGACGGGACGCCGAGATGATGAAAATAGAGGAGATCGCAGCGAAGTCCGGGGTCAACGCTTCACCTTGAGGCATCTCTCGTTCAGAACCAACTCAGGAGGCGGGCCGCATCGGCTGACACCTTTTCCTTCGCTTTCTGCCGTTGGCGAGAACGTCTGTCCGTCGACCACCCAGTCCAGCAGAAGGGTCAGGAGCTTCAGACGAGTCGGACCGGAGCGGCGCTGAAAGGGAAGAGGGTGACGGTCGATGCCTGAAGCCTGAAGACGATTGACTGTGAATTTAGCTACAGCGGATGAACTGTACCTTGGTGCTGGGGTTTCCAGAGTCAGCAGTTGTCTCCGTTTGGGATGCTTTGATACACACTGTGCTCTTGACGCTTGTTTTTGCCGGCCCTCTGAGCGCTGTGCTGCGCTCGCATTTCTTCTGAAAAAAAACAAAAACAATTAATAACAAGAATTAAAACAGATGTATTGAAAATAAAAAAAATAACAATTCCCATGCTACAAGAAAGAAATGCTATTCATGCTATAGTATTTTCACTTATTATTATGACTGACGACCTGTGCGATTGTGCGTTATTCTTGTGCGCTTACCTGCAGGTTCTCCAGTCGGGCCTGTACCCTCTTGGATTGGCTTTCCAACATTTTATTCTGTTCATTGACTTTATTCAACTGTTGATATAGAAACGCTAAATGTGAATCTGATACGCACGCCCAAGAGCAGAAAAATTATTTACATTTTTTTGTTCGGTGCACAGAATCTGTTCATGCCTAATTTTTGAAGAAAGAATGGCTTCATTGAAAACGAAAATACTTTTAGTTACAGACAATAATACAAAAAAAAAAAAAAAACAGTACAAATTTTAGATTATTTTAGATGACCGATTATTCAATATCCAGGAGGGTTGTGTCATAGCGCCTCCCAGTGGTCCAAGGTACAAACTGCCTCCTGGCTTCTGCTCTTTCACTGAATATTTGATCACTTTAGTCACTTTAGGTTTAAAGAGAGAGAATTCCACTCAAATATTTACTTGTTCTTGAAAAAAAAGCTAACATTAAGATTGTTTTCACTTTGGATATTTTCCCCTAAAGCAAAACATGTAGCTGTTGTAATGTAATGTTCAGGCATACACATCACGCATCCTATCTATTTTCAACATGTTGACTTTTCAGACAAAATGTTCAGACAAAAGAACCTGGTCAAAATTAAGGCTTGTTCATTTCTGCAACATTTCAGCCCTTAAGGTAATAGAACTGTCGAATGTTTTGGGTCGAACGTTGAGGATACCGATACAATGCAATCAGACAATGGTGGTCACCCACCTGTTTCTTCATGCCGTCATTCAGCTCCTTGATGGTGCCCAAGCTGGACTTGAGCCTCCGGTTCTCCTTGCTCTTCTCTCGAAGAACTTCCTGCAACTGGCTTACCTGTTGCTTGTGTTTCTGGTGGCACGTACACAATATAAATATTTGATTTCACCACCATCCTCAAGTTTACAGATCATTTCAAGTGCAATTCCAAACGTATTGGATTAATTTAAACAACTTGCAATGTTGGAAATCTAGACCCTATGAGCACCAATTAATCCTACGACTTAAATATACACTTCGATTTAGTTTGCAAGGAAAGTACAGCTATATGATTAAACATTAAGTGACCAGATGTGGGTCTGACCGCTTCTTCAGCTGGTAAACAAATGTGTAGCACCTCCTCCATCCCGGCAAGCCCCATAACAGCCTCCTCTTCCTGCTGCTTCAGCCTCCTCTCTCGCTGCTGCAGCTCCCTCTCCCACCGCTGCTGGCTGTATCGCTCCACCTGTATACACATAAACATACAACAAAAACATAAACAAAAAAAAAACATTGATATTGCTACGCATTAAATACTATCGATCATTCCTTATCTGACCCTATGTATGATTTGGCGATAAACCACCATTGCAGCTGTTCTGCTTCCTCACCTTTATTTGTTCGTAGATGGTCATCATCTCCTGGTACACCTTGGCCAGTACGAAGGAAGACGAATGGCACGAGTCAGAAGGTCGGCGACCTCGCTGTGATTTCCCGTCCGCCTCCGTTTCCTGGGACCCAGGGCTATCATCTATGCAGGAGGGCAAGGTCACATCTGGACAAACCAAGGGAAAACCTGTGGGTATGTCATTATCCATCTACAATGAATTAAGTGGCGAGCTTATTGCTGCGAGACACAACACGCACCCGTTTCTGTCCAGTGCACCTGAGATTCCTGAAGCAAGGAGTCCCCACTCAGGTCCTCATTACTGACCCGCAGACCAGACGAGACAGATGGACATTGATATCAATGCATAATACTCAAAACTGGTATGTGGAAATGGCATTTTTAGGGGGTGATCTCGTTAGACTTACTGGTCCGGGTGGTAACTTGCGGCCTTGAAGAGCTCACGCAAAGCCGTGCTGCGGCATTTCAGCTCTTTGCCCGGCCGTTTGGATCCGCTGACCCGAATGCACCAGTGTGCTGCCTCTGAAATGGGGGTACAAACACAAGAAAAAGTGCACTGTGCTATACCCATTTCCCTGGAGTTACGCCAACTAACAGAGATGACGTCACCATCAACATAGACATCCGTCAGAATTATGGAGTATAAATAAACCCGCGGGCGGTGCACTCACCATTACCACTGGCAACGTCAACGTCTTCCGGACGGGACGGAAGCTAAAGGACAGCGACATGCGTAGCGTTAGGTAGCTAGCAGCCAATAAACATTTCCATTGTGCTTGTGGACGTCACTCTGTGTTCGTTTCATCTATCGTGCGGATAATGTGGACTTTTCTGCCGTTGCTGGGCGACCACAGATTAAAGTGACTTTTGGTCGGTTAGCGTGAAGGTGACGTGTACGTCAAGGAATTTAACCGTAACGTTACGTGACTATAACGTCCCATTGTTACAAAATTGTAACCTCAAAACGAGCAGAATCAGGATGTATGTGTGATTTTGAAATTGTCGTCAAACTCAGACCTGTTTCCTCCTCTCCACATAGTTCTGCTTAAGCTTCTCCACTCTTTCGCCAATGTCTGAATCTTTAAACGGTAGGTTCATAGCTACTGTTGCTAAGGTAACAAGGTAAAGGAACTGTGAAAAAGTTAAACACGCGTCCGGTTTAAACTTTCACAATAAAAAAAACCCGTCCACGGACATGAATGGTTTTCTTTGATTATTGTAAAGCTTTCGGGTTCATTTTGAATTGACAAAGTTCCAATACAACAAGTTTCAATCATGAAACGATGTTCCAACCTTTATTAGTTACGGTGGTAACAAAAAGTGGAATCAAAACACTATTCAAATTTGGCGGAGGGATGATCACGTGACGTGTATGCTCCTTCTTCCTTGGAAGCAGCGCCCTCTAGCGGGGAACAAATGGAGCAAACGTTTATTTCCGCCACTACGATGGCCTTCTTCTGATCGAGATTGTTAACGAAACATCACTAGGAAAATATGCTTTAAGTGGCAGGCTATCAAGACAAATATTAAAAACTGTTGTAAAAGCTGTTAAACACTTTTGACATAATTTGTTATGCTACACTACAGACTATTTGTAGATGACCATGCTGTTTTAGCCTTTTTAACCCATATGCTTTGACTAAGAATTTCTTACTTTGCTGATATACTTCTACAAACCAAAAGTTATGAATATATGTCGGTACGACATTTCTTTATTGCGATCTACTACTCACGTCTGCTGTGCTTTTATGATTTGTTCATCTACGCTATTTGATGAAAAGGGGAGCTGTAACCTCAAGGGTCTATGCTGCTTTTTTTTGCAAAGAAAAGAGTTTTTATTTGGTGGGAACCATGCAACACGTTTCAGATTTTGATGCCCTAAAAGGCTAACCACCTTTCTCCAGCGGATAGATGTAGGGTCCTCCTCATCTCGCCACATTGTAGTTACACCATTAAACCAGAGAGCGTCAGTGCCTCACCAGAAACATCAGCATCAAGCTCAATGATATTCACATACAAGAAATGCATTGACTAAATTGTGTATATTGATTTGATCTTTCTCCCTCAAGGCTAGTGCACATTCCTGTTTTTGGTACAAAATTGGTGTTGTAAAAAGAATAACACTGTCATAGTTTTTAAAATACGCTACCACAAAGCCACTGGCACCTCATTTTAAAGTAACACAGACACATTCTGAGGAGCTACGGGGTGGAAATAGGAATATTGAAGTGAGTCGCTTTTTGGGTTATCCACAGATCAAGCTTGCTGCTCCCTCAACCTCTCTTGCCAACAGCAAAGCATTTAGCCATTCCGACTAGCAGTCCCAAAGATTAATGCCGTTTCTCTATTTGGGGGTAATTGGCCACCCTGCCATTAATACACACGCTCATAATTGCGATCACTTTGTCCCTGCAGGCTGAAACAAATTAGCCAGTGATAACACTCAACCTTGATCTTTGTTAGAGAGGTATTTGCTTTGTCCACCGTATGTGGAAATTACTGTTCTATTATGTTGATCGGTCATTTAAGCTCCTCATCTGGTGCTTTCCTGTCCACTTGTGCATTTGTTCTGTGTATGGGCTTTGGTAGGTTTGAATCCTGAATCGGGTGGGAGGGGAGAGTAAAGGTTTCATTTACATTCAAGGTTAAAAGACAATTAGTCAATATAAAATGATACATCTTTGAATTTGTTTAATGTAACAGAAACGTAACATAGAGGTGTAATATCTGAACCCTTGAATGTGACGCCTATCTTGTTGCTCTTTAGCCACACATACTGTAAATAAAACGCTCAGAGACAATGTAATAAGCAGACTTGGCATTCCTTTAATATAAAATGTGGCATTGTCTCTGTTTCACCACTTTACAATTTGACAAAAAGCAATCCACAGATAATGATAATTGGGGTCCATTGTCACTGAACACTAGACAGTCATTTCAAGTGCAATTTTCAAGTTTCAATGCTCATCTTTATTGTGAGATTTTATTGCTGTTTTATAGCATCCAGGTCGAAATAATGACAGCGTTTCTGTGCACAGCGTGTGGGTGTGTGTACTGCATGTGTGTGTGTTGTGCGTGAGGAACTGGTACACATACAGTGCAGACAGCCCAAAGGGACGTGCCCAGCAGTTATTGTCCTGCAGTTAAGCGCCTTGTGTTTTTTTTTGACAAACATCCTAAACACATGAGCCGGCCCAGGGGATACAACTAGACAAAAGCAATTAACTTCTATCATTGAATTAACTACGTATCCCTGTGTTGTATTGCAAAAGCAATTATCCCCTGTCTCATGACACAGAGCCGTGCACACGCAACATACGCGCGGAACCCCGCTCAATTAAAGAAGCGGTGGCAGGGTTCTGCTGTGAAAATGATTGCGTTTCAATTGGCATGGCTCTTTGAGTCCACAGAGCAGTATTATGTATGCTAATGCAAGCTGTAAAGACGGACATAGGAGTTCAGGGAGGGGGCCCCGGGAGCAATTACATCGCTTCAGATTCCGGACAAGACAGTGTGTCCCTGGGCATGCAAGGCCCTATTATGGGCTTCTCCATATTAAAAAATATATTTTTGGAACATCATAGCACACGGGCAAACTGACTCACGGGGCCGGATTGATGCAAACTCTTGTTAATCTCTGAGATGGTCTATCTATGTTCATTCCAATTCCAATATTTTTGCAAAATGTCAAGGGTCAGTCAAGAGCAGTAAACCTAGAGGCTTGAAGCTGAACTGTGTTTTGCCCAGAGGCACTTTGGCAGAGTTTACAGCAAGGAAAATTATCTTTGGGTTTAGAAGGCGTGACGTTAGGGCAGTTGAAAAATTATCGCATCATCAGTGATGGCAAAAGACTTTTCAAGACAAAATTCACACAAATGCAAAAATGTGTTGCTGCTCCACCAACATAGAAGGTTGAATCGCCCAACGCACGTCAACATAATGGTTTATAGCTCAATATTTTAAGATATTCCTAATAAAAGTTTACACTCAAAACTAAACTAAACAAATCATGGCACCTCGTTTCAGAAGTGACCTTTTCTAAATATCCAGCCGGGAACATTTTTGTACTCAGACATCATGCAATCAGCATTGCAGGATTTATCCTTATAATAACTTCTGTGTTTAAGAGGCTTTAATAGCTTCCTCCGATTATATTTATTAGATTAATTTCTACAGATTTAATTGATACATTAATATTTTAATGTTTACCCCTTACATATTGCACAGGGCCTTTGGGGGCAAAGGAAACCATGACGAGGAGGGTAAATCCTTCTCCCTGGGAAGCCGCTTGAAACTCACTTTTCTTCTAATTGAAACGTATGAAAATGTTTGAATTATAGTTTAATCGGACTTTCAAATTAGTCTGATTATCCGGTTACTGAAATATAAATGAATTAACGATTACGGCTAAGTAGTTGAGGATAAAGTATTAAGTGTAGTAGAACATTGGAAAGTGTTTGAGATTGATTTTTATTTTATTATTCTGCTGTTATAACGCTAATAACAGTTACAGTTGCTGTTCTGTGAATGCGTACTAGGTTGTTCCGTAGTTGTTTAAGAACAGGTTGCTTAGTTTGTCTCTCTCTCTCTCTCTCTCTCTCTCTCTCTCTCAGCATCCCACTATAACTAATTGAAATATTTCTAAAAACATCTATTGCGTTCTTACAAACACCTACTTTCAATGCACAACCTCTCGAGGAAACGAGCGGCATGACTGGAAGTTGACCTGCGTCTTAAACACTTTGAAACGTATGTCAAAACCTTCACTTTTTTTGCGAGTGGCCGTCTTCAGTATCGCGATGAATTGCTCTAGTGTTAAATAGACTCAGCCTCTATAGGACTTGAATACATTAACACAGTCCCTGATACTAATGTTTGACCTCAACTCCCACTCACGGTACACACAACATTCTTTCCAGTGTGTGTGTGTGCGTGTGTGTGTGTGTGTGTGTGTGTGTGAGTGTGTGTGTGTGTGTGTGTGTGTGTGCGTGTGTGTGTGCACGTGGATTTTTTTTTTTTTTTCGGAGGGAAGATTACAGACACTAATCCTTTTCACATGCTTGCATTAAACATCTTTGAATTGGACTATTTTCATTTCTCAAAATATTAAATTGGTTTATTCTAGAGAAATCGTAGGGACGAAAATGCGGTAGACAAAATAACTCTGTAGATTGAATTGGAGTCTGACGAAGATGTCCCCATACGGTCCGTTTGGAATCAGGTCATGAAGATTATGATGGATAGATGGATGGATAAATGTATTATATGTGATAGACTTCTGTTGGCCCTCTTCGCTCTGTCTGTTGATGTAATGCAAATTCATGATGGTAGGGGCCATCATGCAAGATGCACCCTGCCAATCACGACTCTAACTAATTATTCATACCCACTCTTTGCACCGGCCCAGGTTTTTGGGGCAAAAAGTACACGTATACATGGACTGCCCAAGCAAGAGATCAAACCACCATTCGTCTGATTGAAATACCAGCCTGATCTATATTCACAGTGTATTTCCATGGGCCGGCAGTGGCCTAAAGGTTAGCCAATGATATGTTAGCCCTGGCCAGATTTATTCTGTTTGGATTATAAAGAGCTGCAATTTCTGCTTCTTCAATACCACTGTTGAAGTTCCCTTGAGCAAGGCCTTTAAACCGTGTGAATAATAAGTGCATACAGTAAAGACAAAGCCAACCGTGCAAGTTAAAGATGATCTAATATTTGAGAGGTTGTGACGGCGGAGAAGGCACATGCAATGGAGTGAGGGGAGGAGTTTAATTGAAAGGCGGAGGACCTTCATGGGCGACCCTCGCGGTGCTGTCATTCCTGCAGCGTTGAATCATATGGGATGTTTCTGCGCAGTCTCAAGGCCCAGCAGCCCTTTTTTGGGAATGTCATGTTTTAACAACTCTGATGCCTTTTAATTCCCGCTTCTGAAAGTCTGCCTGGAAGTATCGGAATGTGTGTGAGGCCGCGGGCCAGACGCTCGTGTTTGGAAATAAACTGTGTGTCCAATCTGATTGGCCTCATTCTCAGGGACGTGGGAGCAGCAAGAATACACAACACACTTACCCATGCATGCATAAACATGGACAAGCATGCTTCCAAACACACCTTACACAAATCGATCTCCATTTTTACTTTTTTTTTTCCAAACCAAACATGCACATGCACCATACGCTCATTTTAACATAGATGAAAGTAATACAGTAAAGATATGAGCCAACACCCTTCAGACATTCTTACACGCTAAGCAGAGATCCTGGATGTGTGTTGAGAGGGAAAGAGAAAAGCTAATTCTTTTTTTATACTATACTTTTTTTGGTATTACTCCCACAACTGTGCTGATGAGTCCGATGGAACGGCTCCCATTCAACTGCAGGAGGCTCCTCAGAGACTGCTAGAGTTAATGGACCATGTGAGTTCATATTATCTGTTTCTGTGCAACGGTGTGTGTGTGTGTGTGTGTGTGTGAGTATTTCTGTCTAAAAAATGGAGGACCATCAGTGCAGTGTGACGAAATAAGCTCCAACAACATAAAAGGAATCGAATTGTTCCCTAAGGCCACTCTTAGAAAAGTGACAGGAGCAACTGTAACCTCCCACATCTCAGCAGAAACACTGGCAGCAACTTGGATTGAGGATTGCTGTTTTTTTTGTGCGTTTGAAAAAAGAAAGTGAAAAATGGCTCAAGGTCAAGTCTGTGAGAGAACTTGTGAATTATGGCAAATGAGATAAGAAATGGGGAAACTTCCCAGAGGTTTTATGTAAAATCCTACATTGGACCAATTGGGTTTCCCAAACCTTTGCAACCATCACATTTCTAGCAAGTTCTATCTTTAATTTCTGTTCTTCCGAGATCACCGCAGACCGTCGCCCCCTTTGGCCTCACTTTGCCAATGTTGTCAGCTTGAAAACCCTTCGACCAGCTATCACCTTCTGACTTCACAACATCTGTGGATACGTGTCTCGGGTGTACCAAGCGTTTCTGATGGCCTCCCCTTAAATCCGATGCATCTCACCACAAGATGGAGATAAGCTCCAGGCCCACTCCCGTCAGTTGTGGGATGGCCCCATGTCTGATGAAACAGCTGCGCAGTGGCCCAGGGGGGTTTATGTACACTTCAGCTTTCGGGTCCTCCTTGAGTTCAACATGGTCCACAGCCGGCACAAAGTAGGACACCACGACACTGAGGGTCACGTCAGGGAGGTGTTTTCACACTAAGATATTCATATTTCCAACACCAGCAAGATGTCTGCTGATGGTAAACCGCCATTTGAGAAAAATACAGATGAAGCCTATTAATGTTTATATTGCACAAAAAAAATTACAACAAAATACTGCTTTGCCAGTGGGTTGTTGGTTCCAAGCCTCTGTAAGGCACATGAAGGAACATGTAAAGAAAATTAAACAAACACCCTGGCATTGAAAACAGAGAAAAACAGCTGTGTTTATGTGCTTGTCCTGGCACTATGCAGTCTTAGTCAGGTCAGGCCTCTATCAACCTGCAGGAAGAGGTTCGGCTTGCACCGTCAGTACCGTTTCTCTGATAGCTGCTCAAAACTGATATTCTTAGATCGGCTTTGAACAGGAGCAGCCCGAGTGGTCGGTGTGTCCCTGAAGTTGAAAACAAGGCCGTTAATGGTCGGCATGCTGAATGGAAGGTTGCTGTCTCTCATAGAGCTTCTGAACCACATTCCAATGGAGTTCAACCAGAAATATCTGCAGCTTATCAGTATCCAAGGAGTTATGTTCATATTTGAGATTGGGGACAGCAGTCGTTTTAATACTATAAAAAAAACATTCTGCTCTTAAATGCATTTTGTTAGTTGCTTAACACTATACTTTGCCGATGGCCATTTACAACTATTATAGAAAGGGAGGTTTAAAATAAAGCTGACATTGAGTTTAATCCAGGTTTTGGAGATTGCCCCGTGTGATTTATTTTTTGGCTGGGTTGCTCCTACAGATCTTTGTAGTAGAATGGAGAATAAGGCAGAGTTGACAGATTTATTTTCTAAGGCAAACATTTCTAAATTTAAATGACTATGAACATAAAAGGAAACATTATACTTGCATTATACAGCTGTTGTTTTTGAATATACAAAATAAATTAGTTTTTCAATTAAAAAAGGCGATAATGTGAAGTGAATGAGAGTGGATGATTAGTTTGGCAGTAGGGAAATAAGGGGGTGAGAGGGATTTATGCATTAATGTGGAACATTTATTTTACTGGGGAAATGGTAACAGTCACGTAACAACTAGAAGCGGCTTCAAAACTAATAAAAAACATTAATAGGACGTTATAACATTACCAAAATAAAAAAACATTTTTTTTATTATTATCATCACAAAATATTACCGTTATTTCATCCTCTTTTTCTTCATCATGCATGCAAGTTATTATACGGCTAAACTCAACTCAAAAACAAACTCATCAAATCAAATCATCCATCCTGCTACTTGAAATTGTATAAAATTTGACAGCAAAAGTGATCCATTTAGGTAGAAACATGTAAGCAAACAGAGGGTCCATTCAACTCCACAGCTCATTTGCATTTCCCTTGGTGTGAGCAGCTCTCTGCCTCACAAACGCTTTCCCTCACTTACATATGCAGACACACACACACACACACACACTCATAGTGAGGGGTGTGCGTGGGCAGATGGAGAGGAATCCATGATAAGCCCGCAGCCTGGCGGAGGGCATTGAGAAAGGAATGGCAGCTATGTCGGGCATTCACAACACTGTGTGGTGTCACCAAACAAAGCCTTCCCTTCTCCCGCCTGTCAAAGACACCATTGTGGCGTGAGGAGAGCGCCTTTATATCGCACACACATTCCGCACATGCTCCCCCCCACCACGTACACTCACACACACACACACACACGCACGCACACAAAAAAAACCCTACCATGTAAACATTTTTACAGAAAAAGTTGCAAAGCATTTATAATTCATACAGTTCTCCTTACGACGTAAACCGTTTTTACACAGTGCATGCACGCACAAAGACAAAATGCATATGAACAGCTACACAAAGCGGGAAAACGGTGTCACCCCGCACAAACGGGAGGTGGGGGAGCGGGGGGGGGGGCAAACACTCTCCCACAAGAGGCACGTGTTGACGGGATGGAGACCTCCAGCAGAGAGGCTGGCATTCCCAGCATGCAGCCCCCAGTCAGAGTCACCTGTGAGTGGGAGGGAGCGAGGGGGAAGCTTCCCCGCACACCGGAAGTCTGGGAAGTTAATGACAGCTGACAAACTCCCCGGGGGGTTGACGGCGAGAGTGTATGAGGGTTGTTCCTGTAGGAGAGAGGCAATCTGTCTGTGTGCGTGAGAGAGACAGACAGACAGACAGACAGAGGGAGAGAGAGAGACAGCGTGGTAGCCTCTTCCTGCTGCTCTGACAAGCTCCTGACTGCTCCTGCCACCTGCACCTCAGCCACAAAGGACTCATGGGAAGGTGGACATGACAGGAGGGCGGGACTCACATATGTCTCGCGTCCGACTTTGCAGAGTGGCTCGGCAAGCACCTGTCAATCACTGTCGGGAGCTACAGTACAGCTGCAATGTGTGTGCTTCTGTGTGATTTAACGGCAGGATAAAGGAGGGGGATCAAGCTTCGATAAGTCGGAGTGTGACGGCATCGAAGCGTGTCATTTGGCGGGAGAAAGAAACCTCTGAAAGAGAAGAGCCTTTCTTTTGATGTTGCAAAGCTTTGCGTTTGTTTTATTTTATTTTAAGTTTGTTCAGCATCTAGTAGTCCTTCCTGACATTATATCAACGCCAGCTGTATCCCATTAAAGGATATTGGCCAACGAATCATCCCGAACATAATTATTTTGCTGCCACTACTTTGTGCAGTTAGCCGCTGCGTGGAGAGGGGTGGCCGGGCAGCAGTTGGCGACAGGTTGAGATTATTTGGGGCTGGCTCTCCTGTCAGCCTCGTGGAGACTTCCCAGCATGCGGATAACCATCACAGAGGAAGCTCCCAACTCCACTTCCCCATGTTACTGTGACAGGGCCTACCGGGACTCCGGGCCTGGACAAGAAGCCCTGCTGAGGGGCTTACTGACTGCAGGGTGCCTGGTTAGATTGGTGGATAAAGACCCAGACAGTAGGGGCTGGGTACACGGACAATAGAGGGACAGTAGGGGAGATGGGAATTACCTGCCAATTAGGCAAAGTTAATGTGAAGAATGATGGATGTCAACCTGTCAGAACCCGGGAGGTGGGGGGATCACTTGGATAAGCACCATGTTATCCCTCAGATTACACTCTCCACGGACATGATCACACACACTAACACGCGCACGCATGCACGCACAGGCACACTTTCACTTTATACAGCCATGAAAAAATTTACATTAGCAATTACTGTACATGACCAAATTAATCTATAGTTTGAAATACGGTTCCATTTTATTCTGAATATATTTGGGTATTTGGGAATATATACATCTGTAGAGCAGCCTGAAAAAAAGCTAATTTGCTCTGTTTGGATTTTTGGTGTTTCTCTGCGTGTCACCTATTGCATGCTGGGAGAACCTCCAGTTAACTGTGACATTTTTATTAGTGTAAAAGTAGAGGAAATATAGAGATAGATGTATTTCAATTGACTTCCAAGTAAGCATGAATTCAATAACACACTTCAAGATTATAATGATGACCATCATCATTTTCAGAAACTTACGGTTGTTGGTTTTATGAACAAACTTAACATATAAGGAAACCTTAAATCTTGATAATCTTGGGAGGTTTGTATTACATTTTTTGCAATGACTAAAGTCCAACTAGTAAAAGATAAACACATCATAATCAAAAATCTCTGCAGCATTACATCAGCCCAGCTCTTGTTTACGCGCACCCACTCTGCTGTATGTTGCTTTGTAATGCTGCACAGCTGGGGACTCCACATCTCCCTCAGGATGCAATCCTTTCAATGTCTCAATCACCGGCGGAAATCTGGTCTCACTGACAGCTTTAAAGTAAAAAAAAAAAGAAAACATAAAGCAATCTGGATCAATGCAATCTGGATCAATGGTCCGGGAATGTCCCTCTGCGGCTCTGGTATGTGTGGTATGGTTATCATGGGCAGCATGGGACAGTAGCAGCAGGCAGGATGAGTGACAAGCAGGTGTCAGACCGTCATGTCTTCGCTGATGACAGAGATTTAGAGGAATCAAATCCGAAATCCCCATCATCTCAATATGCACTGCTGCACCCTGACCTCTGACCCCTCTGTGAGTTGAAGAGAGAGAGAGAGGCTCAAAAAAGAGAGCACACAACTTATATCACTCGCCCTGCTTCATGGGCTTGTTTTCTAATTACGCTGTTATTACATGAACCTGACTCACCAGAACAACTGCTTCTGCTGCTAAACAAGATTTGCTACATATAATAAACCCTATACCTGAATACTATTATACACTGATCTGTCCCTTTAAGGAGTCACTAAATCACCTCATAAAACCTCTCAAGGGAAGGTTCTAACATGTTATAAAATTTGTTGTGGAGTTTGAGTATAAAAAGTCCATTAGCCGCATTCCAGAAATAGCGCTGCAGGCCGATGACAAAGTCATAAGAGTTGAACCCCTGCTACCGGGAGCAGGCAGAGCTGTGACGGAGCAGCGGCCAGCGGAGACTGAGCGGGGGAAACAGGTGTTGGTTGCTAAATGTGCTTTCAGTGAGCAGAGGAATGACAGCTATGTACTGGCCTCTGTGGTTACTGGCACGTAACCCAGAGTGGAGCCGGCAGGAGAATTAAAAAAAAAAAAAACCTACTGCTGCTGCAGCTACTCTGGCCTTTATGAATGGAGCCCCTTTCCCTCTGATGGGAAGAACAGATTGTAGCTTAGTAAATGGACTCGAAAAGAAGAAAAAAAGCACAGGAAAAGTTTGAAAATATTGTATTGTGTAGATATTATTATTGTTTTTTCTCCGACTTTGAGTCCATTATTTATTGTTGTTAAAAGTTTCAAGTGTAATCTGAATCTGGCATATTTGCAGTCGGACCCTTTTTAAAAATGAAGAAAAATCCAAATCCATTTTCAGAAATCTGTTGAAGGGAGGGGCCGCTGTGTGTGTGTGTGTGTGGGCAGGCTGAGGAATGTCGCTGGCCTTCGCTACTGGTGGATTCTTCTTGCTGTACATTGTAAACAGGCGTCAATGTTTATCTTTTCCTGTAGTGTGCGCGTGTTTTGAATTTTAATTTTACAGCCAGCTGTCGGGGATCCAAAAGACCCCGCCGCTCGCTCCTCACCACGCTCGGGGATTACGGACCTGTGCCGATCGGCCCAACCTCGTGCCAAACGAAACACACTCAAGTGAGACAAGTGAAGCCACGCTCTTCTGCGAGAGAACCGCAAAAGCGAGCAAAGCGGAGGAGCAAGTAGTGGAGCCGTCTCGTCAAACCAACAGTATCGGACATTTTCCATATTCAGTGACCTTTGCTGTAGCAGCTGTGCAGAGAAACACAGCGGCAAGTAAAAATTAGAGGCAGGAAAATGAACGTGAAGCAAGCAAAACAGCAGTGTTCGTTCAGTTCACCTGATAAAACATTCTTTTTTATTAATTGTATTGCCTTTACTGTGACAGGATGGAACAAACATTTCATATCTTTGCATTTACAAATTGATTTGTTGACTTTGGGGCACCCATGATCTGCTTGGTATTTCTATCTGTACTGACAAATAGTTTACCTGTAGACTTTACAAAAATCCAAAAGCAATTCTAACAGCTACAAAAGAGCACCAATGCATCATCATCAATCATCAGCCATTTAAATAAGTGACTTCTGGCCTCAGTTCATCAAAGAAAAAAACAAGCGTCAGCAGCTTTAACCCAACAAAAATAACTATGGCTTTAGAGACTTACACATCTTTTAAGCGATGAAAAAGAAATAGATCTTCACGGTGAGTGACTACTAGACTTGAAAACACAAACATCATCCCCGCTGCTTTTACATTAACCTGCAATACATCTGCATCACATGACGTGTTCACTGGACCTGCAGCCGTTTTAATTCACATAACACTGGCATTCCCTCTCCCTGGGTGTTCATTTTGCAAAGTAGCAACCAGGTATCATTTAACAAAGAAGGCTGTGCGAATCCAGCCTAATCAGCAGGACAAGTGTCCTCTGACACTCCCAGCACGCTTCATTAGGCCGCCCTGTTGACACAAACAGCGGTGAAAGCTGAGCCTCTCGCTAATGCCCCTAATACCCCTAATACTCGCACGAGGAGGGCAAATTAGCTCTAATTACCAGAATGATTTGTAGGCGGGAAGCGGGCTCTCGAAAGTAAGAGGAGAAGGGGAAGAAAAGGGAGCGAGGCTGTGATTGCCATGCGCCTCTTTCACTCGTCATTTGGTGTGTTTTCTCCTCTCATTTGGCCTCCTTCTCCTCTCCGTCCTGATCTGCGTGTTTTTGTATAGTTTTGTGTTCAGACAGCTGGTGTTGTGTTGCTGATTGTGAGACTAATCATCCGCTCAATTACTCTGGAATGCGTTGCCGGGCCGTGTTATGACTGATCAGCTTTCCTTTCCTCTCTCTCCCACTCTTTCTTGGCATCTTTTATTTTGGCGAAGCCGACGCTCTCCAATTTGGAACTCTCTCTCTCTGAGCATCCGTTTTTCTGTTTTCCGTTCTCTCGCTGTTTCTTCATCATTCAGTTCAATTGCCTTTGGTTCCATTCAATTTGGTTCAGTTCAATTAAATCCATGTCAGTTCAGTGGCTGGCAGGCCGCAGATGTTCTGGATGCTCCCACCGGACATTATCAAAGGGAATTGTGAATCACACTTATGCAACATCAGCGTTTGTCATTTCTCAGTTACCCCATGTGACAGAGCTAAATGACTTTTTTTTTTAGGTAACATTATGGCTGCTTCCCGATTAAGGCTCATTTCTTGCTTTTCTTTCGTTTCCCTATATGAATGAGCAGCAGTTTCTGTCTTGTTCTAAGTAACCACAGAAGTTACATCCTAAATAAATCAACAAACCTCAGATATTTAACTTTGGTAAACAAAGGCACGGAAAAAGCCTGCCTCACCTCCCCTGCAGCTTCCCTCTATCCTTCTTTTGCCTGAGGAAATTACACAACAAAAAAAAAATGAAAGAACTAAAAACCATCCTGAGGGGTTTAGAGGATCATGAAAGGTTCAAACGCAGCTGGTCGGGTCAGGAGGAAATTTGAATTCCAAGAAAATAAAAAAAATGAAAAGCTATCTCCGTACAATTCAAAAAGGTAAGGCCATTTCCTGTTAGAGAAAAGGAAAAATATTGGTTACAAAAGAGCCAATTATGGCAATTAAGAGATGAGGACACTTAGTACCAGATTGCCCTGCAGCTCATCCTTTTTTCATTTGGTCTCTTTTGTGCGTGGATTGTGTGTGTCTGTGTGTGTGTGTGTGTGTGTGTGTGTGTGTGTGTGTGTGTGTGTGTGTGTTTGTGTGTGTGTGTGGATCTGTTCATGACCATGTGTGTCAGGGCTTTAACATGGGTTCTTCTGTCATTTGGGTGTGTCCGTTTGGGATTGAAACAGATGAAATCCATTCATTTGGAAAGATGAACCACACTGTGGGCATAACAACATAACAACACTTTGATCAGTACCGTATATTATCAATTAGTGAGAGTCACTAAATACACACCGCAAGGACACGGCACAACCGCGTCAGCATTTATTGAAGATAAAGAAGAGCTCAAAATCAGCAGCAAGCAACTGCTATTTAAACTTTAATGAAGAGCAAATGCTATGCATGCAACATTTCCTAAAGGTCTGACTGCTCCTGTTTTTATAACCCGTTTTTATATCATATAATATGAATTCCCTTGTTGGAGCATGCAGCTCCATGTTACCGTATGTTCTTCCTGCAGTGGAAGTGCCTGTGGTGACTTTCCAGTGGGAGGCCTGTTAGTTAGCATATAAGAAACACTACATGCTGATGCAAAAGCTATTTGCTAATGCTAATAAGGAGCACTGGAGGACAGAAGAGCAGAGGAAACAGAAAGGCTGTACTTAAATCTTCCTCTGGCCTGGTCTTTTTTTCCCCTGTAGTCTCCCACTTTTCTCTTGTGAGCTGCAACAATCTCTAAAGCCGGATGTATTAAATCCCCCGATGAGTGATTTTATACAGTAAATGAAACATTTTTCTAAAAGTGACATTTACATGTGAATTAAAGTCTATTGTTTTACTGCTGAAATGAACGCAGACAGGGCAAGAAGGGCAGTATCTTCTCCCACAAAAACTACATGGTCATAGACTGGAGGATTTTTAGGAGGAGTTGCGGGTAGCATTGTTGCACTATGAATCATAACAGTGAAACATTGCATGGAATGATACGTGAAAATACTTTGGGCATTAATGTTTTTAATTATCCAGGTTTTTCTTAAACCTTTTTCTTAAGCGTGATCACAGGATTTCAGCAGCTAAAGGGTTTTTAATGGAGCACAGATGGTCAAATGTAGGTCAGCACGGCCATATTATTTTAATGTAAAAAAATATACATAAATACATAATCCATTAATTGCCCAAATGGGCGTTCTGTTCTCTGCTGTTGTTGTAATGTTCTTAATAATAGCGCTGGCTATTGATCCATACAAATAATTAGACAGCAACTTTAATATCAACATGTAACAAACCCTATAATTAAATCAAATATATATGACACTTGTACATCATTTATAGTTTGTTGATTTGTTGATAATCATTATTATCAATAAATACATGGGGATAAAAAATCCAGCGTTGTGATTGGTTGAGAGTGAGTGACGGGGGTGCGCATTATTTAAGCAATAAGGTACGAGAGGCTTTACTTTATCATCCAATAATGTAACAGTTCGGCGGTGTTGTTAGGCCGCCCCCCCAAATCCCACAAACGATGGGTTTCGGGCAATGCGAGCTTTCGCAACCGTAAAATGACGGTGGACGTCGTGGGCGATGTGAACGGATTAGATGGTGCGGGACCCAATGCTGTTTACATGCACGTACGGAGACTATTTTTACTACTGAAATAAGGTACTTCACGTTGTACATCATCTTCAAAAATGTAACAGTTTGAGGGCGGTGTTAGGCCCGACGCTGCACGCCATTATTGGACGATAAAGTACAGGCTCTCGTACCTTGTTGCTTAAGTGAAACCCTCTTGTCCTCTGGGATTGGGTGGCCCTTTATTGTTAGATATCATTCAAATCTTCTAATCAGCCCCTTGTGAGTTTTTCTCGAAATGGAGAAACTCTCGTCCATTCCGCGTGTTGGATTAGCCTTTTCCACTCAGGCTTTCCATATTGATGCATTGTCATTTGTTGATGCTTTGAATGGAAATGCAGCTGCTGAGGTCCAGATATGAAATCCTGCTGTTTGGCAGAGAATGGAAGACATGGCAGATCCACCTGGTCAGACTGCTCACCCCACACACACACACACACACACACACACACACAAACTCAGAGCCAAGATGGTACAGGCTCAACCAGCTGTGGATTATGTCCGGATGGTTGCGAATATTATTTGTCCTGGCTGTGGACCGAGTCTGAAGTATGTTTTTAAAGAGCAGCAACGAGCTCGTACCAGTAAACAATTTGATCCCTTCTGAAATTCTCTAGAATGAAGACTCAAACAAATCTCACTTGTTTGAATATGCATGAGATCTTTTACAACGCAATAAAATCCAACCAGCATTAACTGCTGCAGCTGAAATCTGTCTTTCCGATTGTGTGTTGTTTTCAGGAGTCCTCCACTGTGACAAACTTCCTGTCCAGACAGGAAATGCATTCCTTGTTGCGTGAGTTCTGGAGGGTGTGTTTTTTTCACATGTGTGTTTGAGAGGAGTCGGACAACACACGTGTAATGGTATCTTACAATAACTGTCTGTGGAATGAAACCCATTTCCCTACAGTCAAACTCCGCCCCTGGCTGGTTCAGCTGTGTTCGTGCGTCAAAAGGTATTTGCCAGTTTCCCATTTTGTAAAAGAGCGTATTGAGGAAACAATAATTGTGAAAAACCAACAACAACCTCAACAGTTTAAGAAGCTGCTTCTTCAGGCAGTGATATTCCAGTTTGGGCTTCATCATTTACATGGATTATTTTTTGTTCCTGTCAGTCTGCTTTCACGATGATAAGAGACAGTGAAACTTTTTTGTAAAACAAATTTTAAAGAATGAGAATGGTACTGAGGTTACAGTTAACTTATTTTTAGGTAAATACCAAAAAAACGACACATTTGTTTTTTTTTCTTGTGCTCTTTCTCTGATTTTATGTCCCGGAAAAGTTACGTGTGATGATTTGCACAAAACACATTAAATGAATTGCACAGATTATTGAGTGATGTACTCAATACCCTCAACAAAATAGAGGATTCGCTTGGAAGTGAATGTTTTTCATTAAAAAAAGAACCTCCAAAATGCAAATACAGTTCAACAATTTATTACTTAAACATAGAGTAACAATATTTACACTACATAATCCTTTAATGCAAAAAGAGTAAAGAAGCATTTAGCCATGGATTTTGCAAAAATCATCCAGCAAAAAAAAACAACAACTACCATTGCAAAACTGTACACACAAAAACGTTTAGAGTCATCAACAAACATTCACTGTACAAAACAACATGTGGATCAAAATCAAGCTCTTGAAACAGAACCACTTGGTCTCACATTGCATAAAAGAGAAAGGGAATTGTGTGCCGTCATAGAAGAAAGGGCCTCCCATTCCTAAAGCTAGTAGTCCATTATTTACCATTCTTTGCAACCCTTGACCCGCAGGAGATCACTGTCACTTAAGTCCGAAGCCTGAGATCACCACCATGATAAGTTGTGTGGACAGTGCAACGCTCAAAGTCTAAGCTACATTAAGCCTTCTATCTACATTACAGTGCTGGTTTTGCAGCCATACATTGATAGAGCCACATGGTCGTTTTTGGTGTGAATTTTTTTTTTTTCTTTTTCTCAATGTCAGTACATCAGTCAGAACCACACCGACGTCTTTGCTTTGGCCTGATCAAGAGCTGCGGGACAGAAAGAAAAACAAGGGGGTGGGTGGGAGGGGGATTACCACTCGGGCGGGTGTCCCTTACTGGGCAACTAAGTTTAAACGCAATGCATTGTTTCGTGTCTACCTGAGTCGTACGCCTCCAAGGATCCATGGGCCGAGGGGTTCCAGGTGACGGAGGTCGCCGTGACGGCGGCGGCGCCGCCGCCGGGGTCCATCTCCGTCTTCACCGCCTCACTGAGTGGGGAACTCCCCGCGCTGGCGCTCGACTGGCTGTGGCTCCTGACCCCGGGCAGCAGCAGGGGACTGAACCTGGGATCCAACACCGGGCCGTGGGTCGGGTACGAGTGGAGCATAGGGTGGTGGTGCCGGCTGTGGATGTGGGGGTGAGCGTGGTAGACGCTGTGGACGTTGGGGTAGCCGCTTGAGCTCGGCGGGTTCAGGCCGTAGGCCCAGCTGTCGTGGAGCGCAGCCGGAGGGGGGAGGCCGGCCTGGGAGAGCACGTGGTCCGCCCACAGAGCTCCGTCCGGGTGGTTGAAGGAAACGGGGCTGGAGGGGAAGTCCGGGTGGACTGAGACAGAGACAGATGGAAGGCAGGGACTGGCCTGGGAGGGGTAGGTGCTGTTCCACACTGAGCTGCTCTGACCCTCGGAGAGGGACCCGTCTGAAACAATCACGCCACAAAGACTTCAGCACACTGCAAACTATACAAAGAAAAGTCTCCACCAGCTGTGTATTTTCAATGGCGCCCTCACCTTTCCATGAGGCTGGAGGCTCGGTCACTCTGATGGGCTTGGTCTCGCTGTTGAAGCTGCTGGACTGACTGAGAGCTCGGGAGAAATGCTCGTCGACCACGTCACCAATGTCGCCTTGGAAGTAGGTGAACAAAACACAGCGGGAGCTCAAGTACTCGGCCTCCGCTGGTTGAGTACCGTCCTTCAGGTCCGAATCGGTTGTGGATCTGCAGCCCGATTCGGATTCTGCTGCTGCGGCCGCCTGCCGAAGGACTTGATCCCTGGAAAGCGTCCCTCTTCCTCCTCCATGCTGCTGCTGCTGCTCCATACACTCCTGCATTTTACTGTAAACACTTAGTCTCCTCTGCAGGAAGAGACATAGCGAGAGATTAATATACAGAGATTAAGGCGGAAAATTAACTCAAGAATCATCAGTAATTTATACACTTTAGTGGAGCCCAAACTGCTTCAGAGTAAACACCATTTGTTTTTTTTAGATGGACAATAAGGAGTAAAATCTCGTTTGTTTTTTGTTTTTTTCCTGAAGAATATAAAAACTCAAACCATTTCTAAATATCATATTCATGGGCTTGCCAACTGTGGGAGTTACTTTTCGCAGCATAAAGCTTTCCAACTATTTGTAAAGCTCAGTGTGCCCCATCCACATTCCTGAGTGACTGACCGGCTGTCATTACATCACCAGTTGACCGCAGGATTAATAGTTCCGTGTCATCACGCCCGACCTGAGCCGAATACCAAACATCAGGCCGGAATTTATTCATTGAAAGTCAAAGAGGGGTGTGTGAGAAGCGTCCCAAGGAGAAGTCAGGCAATATAGTGAAACAATTCATGGAATGTATGTGAAAAGGCTACACGTTATCTAACTTTAAAATAGGCCTCAGTTAACTGAACCGTTGACTTCAGCAGCCCATTAAAAGTAGTTCCCCCCCAATTAGTTACGCTACACACTTCCTACCAAGGCGAGCCAATAAAATGTCCAAAAATCAAAACTTAAAAAAACTCACCTGTTGTTGTTGTTGCTGCTGCTGCTGCTGCTGCTGCTGGTGGTTGTAGTACGTCGCCTTGTATGCCGCCGCGGGGAGGTAGTGCGCTCCATAGCTTTGGTGGTACATCACATCCAGACAACTCATAGCGACGGAGCCGAGCGGTTTAGTGAGGAGAGAAAAACGCGCACAACTACGTACGGCTCTTCACTCCTGGGACCTCAGACGGGCTGTATCCCCGCGAGCTATCGGCGCCTCCATATATGCCTGAACGCGCACAATGGCCATGCCGTCCAGTTTGCGTGCAGACAATGCGCGTCCCGCTGCGCGCGCGCTCCACCAGCACCACCCGGGGCCACAAACGGATCAAAAAAACGTTATAAGACACGCGGTGTGTTATAAAACACTTATTAGGCAGCCTCTGATTGGGTGAGTTATCCCTTCCCTCCTGCTCCCTCTTTCTCTTTTGGAGAGGAGTTATATTTAGAGAGGGCTGGGGCCGTTTACTCACGCCCACCGAGGAAGAGCGCGCACGCAGCAGTGGAGTTATAGGCAAGGCACTGATACAGTCTGAAACAATAAAAAGAAAAAGTTCAGATCCGCCTGGTGACATTCATTCATAAGAGTTTCACACTGCTGCTTTTCAAAGATCTTCGATCTCAAACCTTCACAGTTTAGCGTGGCTGCCAGGGCTTTGGAAATAATGAACTATATGGGTGTTTTTCAACCTGGACTCTACTTTATTTCTGTTTTGTATTTCTGAGTGGCTGATGGGGACAACTATTGAAATTTGTACACTATTGTGGGATCACGCTGCAGTCGAACGATGGTTGTTAGGCCTGTGACTCCACTAAATGT
The DNA here is from genome assembly GCA_021346845.1 of Apeltes quadracus. Classification (NCBI taxonomy): domain Eukaryota; kingdom Metazoa; phylum Chordata; class Actinopteri; order Perciformes; family Gasterosteidae; genus Apeltes; species Apeltes quadracus. Next base: position 12,576,884 of record CM037932.1, on the reverse strand, counting down.
AGTGAAATGAGAGGTTTCTCTTTCCCTGGCACTTTCTGTCTCGTGTTGCTGGAATATAATGGAGTGACATAGAATAAGTGAGAGGTCGGTTTCTGTTGTTGGAGGTGGTGGGAGTCTGGAAACCATATATCGGTGTATCTAAATATGTTCAATGTCAAGGCTGAACATATGATTCAGCTAAATAATATAATAACAAACTGGCCCGGGATCAAGAAAAGTGTGAGGGAACAGGTTTATTTCTCCGGAGGGCCCGTCCTGTTGTATCGTCAAACACAGATGAAAACCAACCATTGACCTTTCAATGGTACAAATAACCACTTCTCTTCCAGGACACCATGATGCCCACTGCCACATATGGACCCTTCCTTAGTTCTCCCCTTTTGACTGAAGCTTCACGACTGAGTTGAGCTTTTTGCTGCCACCTGTTGGCGAGACGGGTGACACGACACTATTGTCAGTTTGACCCTTTATCAGCCAAAAGGCCCCAAAAAAGAGCACCCGGAAGCCAACCAAAGAATGCAGAATATTATATCAAACGCACAGAATGAGAGAATCGCGGACAGGCAAAGTATTGTTTTGGTTGACATTATTTTAAAATGTGTGAATCCGTCAAACCTTTTCTGCCCTTGTTCACCTTTTTGTCCCCAATTCGTCTGTCGGCGTGATCCAAGAACAGGCCGGCTAACCCCAGCTAACCGCAATCGTCCCGGTACGTCACATCTCAAAGGAGAGGTCATTACTATGGCTGATGTAAAGATATGCAGAACTGGGGCATGATTAGAAAAGGGGTTTTAAATATTAAACACAAGATCAAAGTCCCTTTTTATAACACCCAATTTCACAAATAACAAATCACCCCATTAAAAGTCTACTTTCACTCACCATTATTTTTTACATTTGAGGCAGCGGGGTGCTGCAGAGGCCGGCAGTGATAGGACTAACGACACCTGGAGACGGAATATGACACGTGTTGGAGCAGGACTATAGGACATATAAGACACTGCAATTGGAGACTTTATTAAATAAAAGATATTTAGGTTGTGGACTAACTAATATCCCAGCCGAGCTGCAATTGGTATCGTCTAACCACACGCTGACACTCACATGCACATCTACACAAAGTATACAAAAAATGTACACACTGCCATCCCATTTCTATGTCCACACCTCATGTAGTCACAGTAAAGGGCCTCTCGGTTTGTCCCAATAGGAAAAGCACAGGTGTTATAATAACGTTAACGATGACTCCCGTTATATTAAAAAAGTTCCCCCGACAGTGTGTGTGTGTGTGTGTGTGTGACAGTAAGCCAGCGCGCACAAACTGAACTAAAATGGAATTCAGCTGTCAGCAATTAAAGTATTTTCACCGCTGCTTCGGCTTTTAGGTCATTAAATATTCTCGGTTTATTCCGGGTTTTTTTTCCCAAACATGCATATGTGTGGGGCTCCTCAGATTAAAACGGACGCAATGTTCAGCCGCGAGATCCATCAAAACAATAACAATAACATTTTTTGTGTTCACATATGAATGGCAAAGCAAGTGAAAAAGAAAAGTTGAATTATTCACGGCTGCTTCAGTGTCTGCGTCAGAGGTACGTTTTCTCTCAATAAGCTGTTTGCTTTTTTCTCTCCTCATTCAAATGTTTAACAAAAACAACAGAAACATTTATTATTTACTGCCCTGCATGCTGGTTGCCAGGTTTGGCGTCTGATGAGACCTCGGAGAGGCACCGTCTCATCATTTTCACTCATGTTTCATTCACCTTGATTTTACAAAGGGAGTGTGAATTATTCAGTCTCTGACGATCCCATCCGACAACAACAGAGTATGTCTGGTTTATTTCAGCGGAGCTCCGCCATGCCCGTGATAATAAACTGCTACACTTAATCTTCGCGACATTTTTACAGCTCATGCAAGATTAAGGTAAAGAATCAGTCAAAAAAGGGCATTTTGTGGTGCAAGCGAGTCCCCATTGTGTCCGCCGGGCTGACTGACAGATTGCTCGCTGCGACAACGCCAGCAGACAAAGACAAGCGATTCTGAAGTTGTGCAGAGACGGCAGAGTTGGTCCACGTCTCCATCTAGTGTTTTCATAGAGGGAATCGTGTCCCCGCTGCCGTCGCCTGCTGTGGAAGTGGGGCAGTGGAACACAAAGTGATGCCTGGAGACAGTGCGGGAAGTGTGAGACACACAGATTTATAGGTGTCACACACACACACACACACATCCGCAATCCTGCACACTTAATGTGCGTATTACAACAGACAGACACACATGAGCTCTTTGACACAGACACCGGACCTCAGGGGTTTTCCACCAAACATCTGGAGCAGCCTGTGCCTCCACTGCTCTCCTTCCTAATGAGCCACAGAGATGATTATTAGTGGCTGTTTCAAGAGGGGAAAATGGAGGGAGGAGAGACAGAAGGGACAGAAATGAAAGTAGAGTTGGAGTTGTTTGCTTTTCCTGCTGGTTTAAACCCTTCAAAGAACGAAGGGCACCTCCAGTGCTTTAGATCTAAAGAATTCTCTCATGCAACATAAACTTTAGATCACAGGGACGTTTCAGAGGAGCATTACTCTCTCTGGAAGGAAGGATGTTTTGGGGATATATGCCACAAAAAAAAACAGGTCACAAGAGTTGTGTCCTAGATCTGAGTCTCAGAGGGAAAGAAAAGTTTGGCCCTCCAGGTTTTGAGACATTTAAAATAGAGTCAAATACTCTCACTGAAACAGATTTTAGTTTTTAAAAAAGCATCATTCCGCCATCTTCTAAAGATCTACCTTTTTCCACCTTACCGCGCACTCCGGATGAGGCAGGTGTGAGATTACGCTGAGTGCTGTTGATGATGATACCTCACATTAAGCAGACTGCAGCATCATGAGGTTTGTGTCGTTCTTTGGCCCCGGGGAGGCTCCACAGCAACGCACACCTGCCGGAGCGGCCTCTCGGGGCGATGATGGTGGTTTTAATGACGATGACGATGATGATGATGATGATGATGATGATGATGAACACTGGCCTTGCAGGACCTCTCTGCAGGACACTCTTTAGCCACATTTTTAGTCTTTAAAGTCCTACAAAATAAGATCCCTATTTTTGGTGTAAGATTGTGAATCATATTTTCCAGATTCCATTGCTATAAATCCCTGAATAAATTACATTAAATTACATGTCATTTAGCGGACGCTTTTATCCAAAGCGACTTACAATAAGTGCATTTCAACCAATAAATCAAGGGAAACATAAAAAAAGACTAATTCTTCACAAATACAGACTTATTAAATGATATTTGCGTACTTGTACATTTTGTGGAAGATTGAATGTGGATTGCTACTTAAGTGTTCAGGGGTGGGGGAGGAGTGCAAACTATAGAGTCTAATTAAAGAACCATTAGTGTATTTTCAAGGAGATGGAGTGATGCAATACCAGAGGATTTTAGTCTTATTAAAAAAAAACACTACTTGCCATCTATACAACAGGATTTTTGCCTCTAATTCAAAAACTAGGACGTGTGCTGTAATACAGCTTAGATGACACATAAAACAACATGTTTGGATCATTAGCAATGAACCAACGTGCTTTCTAATGAGCAAAAGACAGTCATTTGTAAGTTAATGGAAATGGAATTTCGGCGTTAAGACAAAGGGGGAGAAAAACTGTTTTTTTTGTCAAACAAACGCGCCGCGGTTTCATTATCTCGATGATCTCACATATTCAGTTTTAATTGCTCAAGCTTTTATGGCTTTTCTTACAAATGGAGATGGGAGTTATAATTGCAAAGACTAGACAAATACATGACAAAGGAAAAGAACTTGCTTCACAGCGTGCATGCCTGTGTCTGACAGCGTGTGCCCCTCCTGTCTGTCTGCTACCGAGTGACCGGAGGATATTAGCTTACCTCAAGAGGTCGCCATGCTGACCTTGCTTAAGAAGCACATAATTACTTATACTCAGCCCTCCACTTTTAAATCATATTCTGCTTGAAAAAAAGATAAATGAAACTGCACAGGCTGCCCAGCAGAAGTTAATGACATGATGGAGACTCAAAGACAGGGTCATGTTGATGGAGAGCCAATCCACTTGACAGTGTGTGCCCCTTTGGAGGGTGGAAATGGCTGCAATTTTACTTTTAAACAAAAGCTACACATCTATTTAAATATTAAATCGGAAAAAACCCCACAGTTAATTGGAAAAAAAAGTACTGGATGTTTTAGACTTTTGGCTTCATTCTTTGGATATGTGTGAAATTAAGCTCAATTTACTGGTTCATTATGAGGTCTGGTCTAAACACTGATATCGAGAAGAATGATTTTATTCACACTATCTGTTCTCCACGGTATGAATAAAACAACACAAAGGAATAACTGCACAGGAAGCTTCTTTTGCCTTTCTGCACACTGAGCAGAAATGAGGGACGCAGCCAGTTTCAGGCTTTATTTTGCTCGTGGGGCCGCCCCCCCGTATAACACTACATATATTACAATGAGTACTGCTTTAAAACAGAATAAGATTTTGCTTTTTCTAATAAAGACTAATTTGAGAACATTGGGGATGAAATCTTCCTTAGTTTTAATCACCCGTGTTCTCTGCAATAAAATATCATGTGCGCTCTTTGTGCTCATACCTTCTAAAACGGAGCCATTTATTAACGAGTTTGGCTTCAATGTCAAAACGACCAAAGACTCAAGAAGTAATTTCAAGTTGGAAACATTTAAATTAGTATATGTTCCCTGGAGCATGTTCTGTGTGTTTTTGACGAGAAAAGGGTCTAAAAGCACTATATTCTGGAATTCTGGCGTTTTAAAGTTCAGAATCAGAGCAACTCTGACTAAAAAAAGCATATTACATATTACTTTTGTCTCTTTCCTCCCTCACACAACTCCAAACAACCTCTTTGCACTCGTCCTCCGTTGCCCTTCCAGTTGTAATAACCCTAATTCCCTCATGCTAATGGTGTGCCTGTCCCTCGCCTCCTGCTGGGACCACCAGCCTGTACTTCTTGTGGTCACAGCCTGGCCCCCGGGCAAGGAGGACCGCGGACTGGGGAGGCAGAAGCGAGAGAGAAGGGGCGGAAGAGGGTTCTGGTTTGATGCGTGCGTACGATCTACACACAGACAGATTGTCCTCCTCGGGCCAGACGGACCTGTGGGTAAAAGAGGGTGTCATTGAACCGTGAGCGTGCCTCACTGAGTGTGACATCCAAAAATTGGCGCCAGCAGCGGATTTAAACAATAACACCTCGCTGTTTGACCTTACTCACAAAACCATGAGCATGTCTGAGGTGCGCGTGTTCGTGTGTGTGTGTGTGTGTCTGCATCCACATGCTAAATCTGACCAATGCTAAAGGTTTGTGTGTGCCTGTGTGTGTGTGTGTGTGTGTGTGTGTGTGCTCCGTTGGAGGCTGGTGAGGTTGTGATGGGCAATGATGATGAGCAAACACTACAGGGGAGAGTAATCCCTCATTACCCATAATTCCCCGATGCTGCACTGCGCCGGTGAGCGCGACTGCATTCGTCCCACGGGCAGAAACGGGTGGAGGCACTCACTCGATTTATTAGACCATCGCAAACTCCCCGCCCCCCTGCCTGCTTGCTGATTAGCATCTCCTCGCCTCCACCAGCTCTTGCAGCCACCTGCGTCTTCCATATGTCCTAAATGATCCCCACTTTCCACACGCTTTGTTTCTAAACTGATCAAAGACGCCATGGGAGAATGAGTTCCTCTTCCAATGACAGTGTGGTGCTGATCACTTCTGATGTATTTTAAATAACAAACTGCATCATGTTAAAAGCAGAGAAACCTGATACCAACATTTCGATGAGTAAAATGATTATGAGAATGTTGCTACAGCTAGTAATTCATTAATTTATTTACACAAAAAAACCATAGAATGAATACGTTGACGTATGATGCGTTGTGGCCACCTAGTGTTGTGTCATGACTATGAGGTTGCTAGGTAACCAGACATGCCATTGTTACTGTCTCCAGGAATTAGCACCAAACTCAATTAACTGCAACAGTTTAAGCAAACAAAATGACACATTAGGTTAGTAAAGATAATGGACTCTTGGCTAAAGCTTAATTGGAGGAAGTGAAAAAGAAAATTTCATGAAAGGTGGCAGTTTCTTTATAAAAGATACAGTGAACAGCATCTGGTATGGTTGCACAGTACACAATGTTAGTATTAAACATGTTGTCAAAGTGATTTCACACTTTCTGACCCTCAATCTGTGATTGTTCCACAGATCTTCCCTCTCTTCCACCTGCACTGAATTTGCCCTCTATTCTCCTCTTCCTTTAATCCCTCTGGTTCTCTCTGTGTCCTTGTTGCATCCTTCTATCCATCGCTCTCCATCTGGGCAGCGGGGAAGTAGCCATTCATCACGGAGTAGAACTAGTGTTGAAATCCCGTGCCTCCCATCACAGCCGTACGTCTCTCTCTGTGTTTACATAAAAACATATTTCAGCCAGCTTGTCAGAGGCACTAGGAAGAATGCAGCATATCTTATAGCCTATTATGATTTGTGATTTACGCTATATCGACGTAGGGAATAAAATATACATCCTTAAGAGGCCCGAGGGAGCTTTGTTAGAATTCTATTTCAAATGACAAAACAGCAACAACAAAAAAATGGAATCTGTGGTTTGGACTTATGGGGCAGATACTTGTTGTATATTACTTTAAAAATGACACATTATTAAGTCAGTGTTCTCCATAGTGGTGAATGTGGTGGAAATGTGTGGATTGAGCCCTTGTTAGAAATCAAAAGTATCTTGAACTGACTGATTAAGTATTTATAAATAGACAGTTCTTCTGTGCAAAAGCTTCAAGTGAGAGTTTTTACGTCTTCCTGGCAGCAGTTATATTAAATTGACTATAAGGTAACAGGATAAACAAAACCCTTGCAATGTATGTATTTAATAACAATTGCCAAATTGTGAAATGTCAGTCAGCTCTTTTCTCTTCATCTTTGGATGTCCATGGATGGGTTTATCTGTGAAGAGGAGAAAAACACATTTGTTGCAAGTCATCAAGTGAACGGATCCGAGCGATTTGTTCGATGATACCTTAAAGCTGGGGAGCTTGCTGTGCTTTATGGCTGCAACTCCCACTGATTGTGCAGAGATCTCATTTCACACATGAATGTCTCTGTCTACAGTGTGTGTGTGTGTGTGTGTCCCTACACTCAGTAGTTAGTGCCTTAACATTACATGTATTCTTGCCCCAGGCTATATTACATAGAGGAGGAGGTAAATGGGAGAGAAAGGAGGTAGGAGAGAAAAAATGGAAAAAATGTGAGAATGTGATACTGAAAGACAACGAAAATTAGAAGTCTAACTTTATCTTTGCATTGTCCATATTTATTGTTTTATTTTAATAATGACATGCCAAAATGCATCATGTGCTCCTACTACCAGAGACTGGCACAGGCTTTGTACCTGCAGGCCCTCTGGGTGCTTGGGGCTGGATTTATCACCACTGGGGCTCTCTGATGATGAGGCCGTTTAGTGGGGGTCCCCGTAGTCCTCCACTGATTAGCACCAAACATCTTCCCTAATAACCTTAACAAGTACAACGCCCCAGGACAACATGCTGATGCACACAGGCAAGTACACACACACACACACACGCACACACACACACACACACACACACACACACACACACACACACACACACACGCACCTCTTTCGAGATATAGAAAAGAGCTAAAGGCTACCCATCCTCCTCTCCTTTTCCTCAAAGTCACCCCTCTCTCCTTTGCTCCACCAAAACTTGGCATCTCTTACTATTTCTGGGTTGAGACCCCCGTGGTACCCCCAGCCACCACTTCCAATACAGACACACACATGCATGTACCAAATTGGGTTGGTTATGGTTCAAGAGTCCCACCACAGCATATAAAGTTGCTCTCAGCATCAACATGAAATAAAGCAATATGAATAAATGAATACATGCCAGAGTGCAAGAAAACCCTCGCCTCTGGTATGAAGAGATGAGGAAGGAAATTGAGAAGAACAGAATTTATGATGATGTAGTAGGAGTAGCTCTGGGGGGGTTTATACACAGAAACTACATTATGTGGATTATTTCCTTACAACCGATTTTACAGTAGTGTGCTATGACCAGTGCATATAACAATGCCATGTCTACATACGTGCACTGCTTACATACATTTAAAGCTCTACTTAAAAAATAACACATCGGTCGAAATAACGATCTTCTAAATATGAAAACTAAAATCCATCCACACTAAATATGACTTATTTATTTTACTAAGCAGAAGCATTAAACACTATTGTTGCCAATGTCTTTGTTGCCAATAAACATTTGATTAGTTCATTTGTCTTGATGTTGCCTTCACAAACTGCAAGAAATATTGCTATTATACGTTTAAAGTACTTTAGTAAATTCTGGGTGCAATCATGGAACGTAACATTTAGAGGGAAACCTTCAATAGTTCAGATATATATATATATGGCTTTACAGTGCAACAAAACCTTCAGTGTGAGTGTGTTGACATTGTTCATTATTTGGCTTCGTCTTGACGCGTGAGACACACTTTTCTAATTACAATGTGATATTTTACGGGGTACAAGTGAAGGCAGCATGAGAGTCCCGCAGTGACGTCACGGGAATCCGTTCAGTCAGTCAGCTGTGGGAGGAACTCCGGCAACAGAAAGTCAACCAGGAAACCGACGCTACTAAACTGACCTGCCGGCTCGTTTTGACGGCTTAACGGCGGTTAAGAATCACACAGTACAGGATTTGTTCTTTTTATATTTCAGTCGATACATAGTAGCAGAAAAATGGCTTCCCTTTTCAAGAAGAAGACTGTCGATGGTAAGTTTGTTCTGTGTGGGAGGCTAGCTAACTTGTTTTTAGCCCGGGTGTTCAGACTGCTCTGTTGATTCACATGTAAGTTAACTCGACGCCAGCTATTCCCCTTCAACGCAAACTTGTTCCACCTGTTCTGGGTCAGGCTGAGTCACCGGTCCCACTCCAGGCTCAAGCCTAAAAACAGCGTCAAAGCGCCGCAGAACTTAATGTAGCTAATGGGGACATGCTAACGGTAAAACTTAAATGGCTGGGTTAACGTTACAATGTAAATTAACATTAATCGTGAGCTGACGTAATATATGACGTTATTAAATGGTCAATCAAGGTTAGCTATTTGTTAGCCTTGTTTCCATGAAGGAAGGAGGTGACTTCATTGCTCCACAATAGGTGAGGTTTAGTTAAATGCCTCAGCATAAACCCCACATTTTTATAAAATGTGTGTCAAAAGGTTTCATATTTAGTTAACGTAAAATAGGTGTTAGCAGTTGTACCATTTAAAATGTCCATTTGATTTAATTGGATTTGTTTATTGAAATAATCCCAAAGGTTACTTAACCTAATTTTCAACAGTCACATTTCTTGTTTGCTGACAATATTAAAGATAACTTTACATCAATGTCCATTTGCGGGACCCAATAAATATCTGTCAGTAAAAACAGCCTTATAACCAACTGTGTGATACAATTCTGTGTAATAAAGGGCTATGCTCCTATAATATGACCTAATATCATTGCTATTGGGCGTTGTTAAGATTTCGAAACGCTTTTCCATTTAGATATTTCTTTATTTGTCTCCAGCCCAGCTAATCAGCCTCACAAGCCTCAAAATGGAAAAACGGCCTCTCCTTAATCACGTTTAATGAATCAATTAGTCAATTTCTACCGGTGGTTGTATGGACTCGGGACTGGAGTTCCAGAAGGGGGGGCGGGCACATTAAAGTTACTCTCCTCAGGACCTCGCACCTGCTTGTGTGGAGAAAGCCATGAACATTGTGAACCGATCTGTTTTCTCTGTTGTTCAAGGTAAAGCCTTTTCACAGAGCCACCTACCTACACCTCCCACCATTGTCATTCCAGTTTCCCCCCGCAGCGATCATCTGCATACTGTACTCACTGTGCCGTGTCACGTCTCCGCATTGACATGTAGCAGTTCCCGATCTCGTGTTGTGGAATTTTCTCATCTCTCCCACTCTGGACATATTTTTTTTAGTTCGCTCGTAGCCCTCGGTGGGGTCGGCTGACGTGTTTTCTGGTTATTTGGCGAATGGAGGGCGGGGGGGTTATAGCGCACTTATTTGTAGGACGATATCCCTCCCACTTTGAAACGTCGGCGCCACGTCACCGTATACGTGTACGCGCTCGGATCCCACAAGTGGTCCAATGCACTGACGTGTTTTCACCGAGTTTGTCCTTGCAGAACCTTCAAGACAGAAAAGAGTGTTTTTTGACAGTGGTTCACTTTTTCAATGATATGATATTTTCTAAACTATTCACTTGTAACTTGTGAATATTGAGAATATCAGTTGTTTGTCTGTTTATTCCTTTTTTAACTTACATTTTAGAACTAATATACCAGCTAAACACTTTTACTCTCACTCTTACTTTTGTGCTCATCTATTCACATCCGTTTGTCCCGTAAGTGGAACTCCACCTGTTTGGTATTCTTAGTCAAAGATTATAGAAGTGTATTTCACCCGTTGAAAGATATTTTGGGAGTTTAATTAATGCTGATTTATTATTTATTGCTAGATTATTGTAATGGCTTAAACATTTTCAACTGAATCTTGTTTAGTGTATTTCAGGTCATTATTGCTACACGTTGCTACAAGTATTTATTTTCTTCTGCTTGTTTTAATTTTTGAGCTTTTGTGTGTCTCGTGGATGTGTGTGTGTGAGGGTCACGCATTATCTCACATGAGGCCACATTGTGCCGGTGGTTTGGCGCTGACTTGATATGTCAGCATGCATTCTCAGCGTGCCGCATCTTACTGTGGTGTCTTGCGTGCATGTGGAAACTCCAAAAAGGTCACGATTGATTCACTGTATCAATGTTTTGGATTTCTTCCAAAGTCCACATTGCTGCCTTTAACCCAAGATATTATTTTCAATCCATTCTTTAACATTTCAGTTTCACTCTCCTAAACAATAATTATGCTCCATAATTTAACCACATAGGAGAAGAAAAAGCTGTCAACGTCTGATTATTTCAGCTGTGTGTGACAGAGACCAAGCCTATGGTACCGTCACTATACACAGTCACACTGTACGAGTAAAGCGTACACTCAGGAGCAGGATTTACAGTTTGACATCTGACAGGATAACCTCTGTGTTCCTAAGTGTTTAGTTATTGTAGCGTTCGCAAAGAGTGACCTGTCTCTACTTCTGTCCTTCTCCGAAAGACATAATCAAGGAGCAGTCCAAGGAGCTGCGTGGCACTCAGAGACAGATCACGAGGGACCGAGCAGCGCTGGAGAAACAAGAGAAACAAATGGTGAGACCACACGCACACCGAGAAAAGTCTACTGTACAAAAAGTATCTCTTAGGCATTTATTTCGATTTCAAAGAATGTCATCACTGCGTTTATTAAGACCTCCCCCTTACTAGACTCGAAATGCATATTCCATCCCTTTTGATACAATTTGGGAATAAGCCTGAATAGGGAATGAGTTGAAAATTAATAGCAAGAATGATCTGGTGTGGTGGCTTTGTGCTTCAGGCAAGTCAGGCTCCTCTCTCTCGCTCTCTCTTTCTCTCTCTCTCTCACACACACACACACACACACACACACAGAATTACATTCTAGCGGTATATTCATGGACACACGAAACATTTCCCCTCTCTGGAAGATGAAAGAATCTGGCTGTTTTCTCTCCCCCTCTATTGTTTTAAGTAAATATCATACAGGACATAATTACCTCCCTGGGGAACCAGATGTTTTATTCCTCATTAATGCTTTCCGCTAATTAGTCACGTTTTTTTTTCCTTCTTCTTTTTTCAAGCTTTGTTGCACGTTTTGAATTAAAGACACTTTCCCTAAGACATGCAAATGACCTATATTAGCACTTTAGCACAATCGTGACTGTCTGTTGTCCCCCACCATGGGTGCTCCAATTGATGCTGCATAATAGTGGCATAGGGCAGAAGTTTTACCCCAAAATTTAGTTTTATAATTTCAAATAAATCAGGTTGATAAAAGTAACTACCCTTTTCCTTCTTTAATTTGGTATTTGTTTTGAGGTACATTTTAGACCACGCAGAAACAACATGAAAAAAACAAAAAAACGCATGTTAATTAAAAAACAGTCCTTAGTCAGCTGTAAAACAGATTGAAGCTGCTGTTGCAGGATTCTTAGCTCCTCTGAGCTGCATTCCTTCATGTCTGGGAGAGCCCTCTTTATCCACCACGTCCCTCCATTGCATCTCTCCTTTTCTGACAGGGCAGTAAATAGGACATTATATGGCTCACATCAGTCCCACGACCCCCACTGGTATATTTTCCCCATGAAAGCATTCCTAGTTTGTCAGATGACAGTGCAGTTGACGTTAATATTTTCATTTTTCTTAATTTTTTAATGCAGCTCTGCATCTTTTCCACTCCCACGGCATTAATTAGAATGTTTATTCCTCAAGGCATGTAAAAACAGACTGAACTGTGTGTGAGAGCAACTGATAGACACTGAGCCGAGAGAATGGGGAACGTCTTCTGCCTCATCAAACAATCACGATTGATTTGTTGTTTCCTGAAGATGCTTTTAGCTCAGACACGAGCAGTGGGACTGTTGTTCGTACTGTAGCTGTGCTACGAGGCCTTGCTGAGCCGGCTGTAACCTGCAGCTCCACTTGGCTCTCCTGGGATGCTCTCTCACACACACACACACACACACACACACACGCACACGCACACGCACACAGGTTCCCCGTGGGCATGAGAGTGTTTTCTGATGTTTACCAAAGCTAAAAGCATGCATTTGCTTGCCAGTGTGTAAGGCCTGATCCAGATGACGTTATTTAATTCTTCTATATTTGCAAACACGTTGGTCTCTTGGGAGCATCGTGGATATATTTGTTTGTTCATCAATGTTTGTGACTTTGTGTGTGTTAATGGTGCTTTGGACATGGTTAAGCCATGGTTAAGTCTTTTTTTTGTGGCGCTCTCTGACACTGTAAATGTATTTGCTGTTCCACTACATGGCAAATCTGCAACATGGGCCGCCACAAACCATCAGTTTTTTCCATTGTATATGATGCGCTCAATAACTTCAGTAGTTTGTGTTCCACATATCTGGAATATAGTGTAATTACAATTTGGTGCGCTTCTCTTCCTCCACTCTCACAGTTTTCATAAACTTAAATAAGCTTTGCATCTGCACACACTATTTCCACTCCAGGAGGCTGAAATCAAGAAAATGGCTAAGAGTGGTAACAGGGAGGCATGTAAGATTCTGGCCAAGCAGCTGGTCCAGCTGAGGAAGCAGAAGAACCGCACGTACGCCGTCAGCTCCAAGGTCACCTCCATGTCCACGCAGACAAAGGTCATGAACTCCCAGATGAAGATGGCCGGCGCCATGTCCACCTCAGCAAAGGTAAAAAATCCTTCCCCTTCCGTTTGGCTGGTCTGATATCCACTACGCTCAACTCACTGTTGGTTGTGTGCGAAACAGACACCATCTAGTCTCAGTATCAACATGCCAGTGTTGTAATTAAAGCTTTAGTCTGGGATCTGTTCATGTCCAAAGCCAAGCCTGGTGGCGTAGTTGTTAATGAAGTGTGAAAGGTGGTTAATGGCCATGGGCGACGTACTGTTCAGACTTCACAAACACACACACGGGTCAGATATAATTAGGCTTCAGATTAATGGAGTGTTATGAGGTGTGTGTGTGTGTGTGAGGCGGTTTTCATGCCGCAAAAGAGAGAATGTGTTAATTGTTTGATTTCAAAGTTTGTTTACGTGCACCTTTTCCTAAATAATCTATTAATAAAGTGAGCGGCTCAGCGCTTCCCTCTCACCTAGCTGTGGGTTAGCATGCTTTCAGGCTGTATGCCACCGGGCGAATACAGGGATATAATGGGCTGTGTCATGCTAAGCTTTATGTTGAGCTCCCATAGGGAGGGTGGAGATGCATCATTTAGAGTTATTTCTTAGTGCTTCTATTGTTCTTTCGAAGCTAGTCTTCTAAAGCCTTGATTCATAAATCATCTTGAGTTTTCTCCCTGGGAAACTGCCACGTCTGTGATAAGAGTATCTTCTGTGAACATTAAGATTCTCGACATGACAACAGTGTGATTATATTCTTTTCTTCAGCCTAATCGTCTTTTTGCACATATTTTATACACTGCTTATGCTGAAAAGAAAGGCAGTATGAGTAAGTCCAGCGTGGGGTTATTGATTATCGGCCACGTTCATTCCATGAACTGTTCTTCTGTTTGTCTGCTCGAGAGCAGATCTCTAGTGCGCCGCCTCCCTTCAGTCTCATTCGCCAACCTGTCTCTTTACCATGTGCCCAGACAATGCAAGCCGTAAACAAGAAGATGGATCCACAGAAGACTTTGAAAACCATGCAGGACTTCCAGAAGGAGAACATGAAGATGGGCATGACCGAGGAGATGAGTAAGGACTCCCCGTAAACACACGCGCATGCATACGCACGTGAATACAGGCTCGACAAAACCAGATATTCAGGATAAGCGTGAGCGGTGTTAAAGGTGACGTGTGTGTGTGTGTTTGGCACTTTGTGTTCTGATGAGAGAAAGAGAAGGGTGAAAGTGGCATTGCGACAATAAGACAGAGAGGCTTTACCATTAATGTTGTGGGATTTCTAGCACGCAAGTATACACAGAGTAGTTTGGAGCACACTTCACTCAACTCACTTTAAAGTCAAGATTGTGATTGAATATCAATGTGTTTAGTTTAATTTACCCTTCTTGTCTCACTGTGCAGTCAACGACACTTTGGATGAAATCTTTGATGCGTCTGGAGATGAAGAGGAATCTGAGGGCATTGTTAACCAGGTTCTGGATGAGATCGGCATTGAGATCAGTGGAAAGGTAAGAAATTCAAAGAGAGATCGAGCATTCCTTAACTTTATCGTGCCTTCTGTTAACAAACTTCGAGCCCCCGGAGCGAAGCCTTTTTTATTTTCATCTGTGTTGTATCACTATTCCGAGGTATAAAAGCACATTATGCAAACGTAAATGATCCCCCAGCAACATGAGCTCAACCATAAATGTTTCACATGGCTTTTACTGGACTGTTAGGATGTATTCCAGCTGCCACATGGTGGGGCTAGCCTTCAGCTCTTCAGGCTGCCCATCTGCTGTGTGTCTGGCTCCCCCTGGGGGGCTTCATGAGTTATTACCTCTCAACGCAGTACACAAACCCACAAATTGGCCTGTAAACAAGCCCGCAGCTGGAGAGAACAAACAGACAAGAATCATTAACCCCCCCCCCCCCCCCAGAACGTTTTTTAATTTTTATTTAGGGGAGTATTTTCTTTAGTTGCTTAATCACAATAAAATGCGCTGATAATTCTTCTCCTGTGCGTTTTCTGGGAAAAGCTAAAAAATAAAGCTTTCACAATCAACCCGAAAGCTGAAAGAAGTTACAATAAACTCATAAACTATGATGGATCTGGAGTAATGTACGTCAGTAAATAAGCAGGCGTATGTCTTCTTGTCATAATCAGGGGGATTTTAATAGCATGGCAAATAAAATTCTGAATAATTGCTTTAGTTTTTTCACCAAAGGCATTTTATTATCAGTTTTAAATAAGATCCATTTAACTATGCCTGTTTGTGTGGCGAGTGCCGGGTTGTTGTAACTCTTGTAAGTTAAGAAGCCTTACGGATGCTGCTGCGTGCACCGTAATCAACCATTTACAACCATTAGGATTAAAGAGTGTTAACGAAGTCATTCCTCCTTTCTGTTTTTCATGCAAGTCGATGATTGATGCTGCAACAAAGCTTGCATAAAACAATGCTTGCATAACTGACGCCCACTTGCATCAACGCTGTGGTGGGCAGAAGTCAGTTCAAGGGACACGACAAGTATTCCATCTTTTTGTGGAGTTAATGGGTTTCCAATATGTAATCGGCAATAATTACAAAAAAAAACAATCTTTTACATTTTGTCTTTTGGAGTGGTAGTCAGCAGCCAATCTTCCAACACGGGCGGGCGTGCGCGTGTGTGTGTGTGTGCGCGCGTGTCAAGTTTGAGCTGAGTGTGACTGCTAACGGGAGATTTTGTGTCCCTGTGTGTTTCCAGATGGTGAGAGCTCCAGCTGCAGGGAAGAGCCTCCCTAGTGCCGCCTCCTCTAAACAGGCCACCATCTCCGACGACGAGATAGAGAGACAGCTCCGAGCTCTGGGAGTGGACTAATTGTCCTCGCTGTACCAATGTTCACATTATACACCCGTGACATTTATCCTCATCGATACAGACTCTTTTAGGCGCACGTTGAGACCTTCAACGACATGCAGCCAGACATGTTTATTAACACACACATAATCATCCCTTTCAACAGGGCAAAACATCTGATCTATTAGACATTATATATAATGTTAACAAACTGGAGTGGCCACATCCTAAAGGTTTAGCAGAAATGGATGTTAGACTTGAGGAGTTCTGCACCAGCTCTGCTGCTGTTTTAATGTAATACCCCTCTGCATCGTTCTAAGGGCTACGCCGTGGAGACCATGAACTGGCTTTTCCTTTCGTATCTGTGAGCCATACAATCTCCCAGCTTGTACGTGGCTCAAGATGGATGGTCTTTCCCCAGCAAGTTTAAATAAGTAAAACCCCCCAGTTGTTAAGAGCTTAGGTGTCGTCCGCAAGCAGATGGAACTTTTATTCGGGCGACTCGCACCATTTATACGATTCACTTCCTCCGAGGCAAACTGTCCTCTTCTTAATGTTCACGTTGTTTGGGTAAAATATGCCCGGCTTCAGTGGGACGCTGTTGTTGTCCCATAGAAGTGAGAGGAATAAAAAGCCTCAACAACCAGGCACCTCCTCTACAAATACTAAGCATTTGGTCTACCAGCTGATTAATAATCATTTTTGTAAAACCCTTAGGTACGCTGGCATAGTTACCGGAGATGAGCTCACTCAGACATATGCATATAAAGTGTATAACTGATTAGGGTAAGGCCTTTCACTTACATAATAAAACATTATCATAATGCATGGACGAGTGAGATGGATTATCTGAGGGCAAGCCTTTAATTTGATTTGCATGGACGTGATGCTGCACAGATAATATGGGAAAACGTAATCAAACACAATTGAGGACTTCTAAATTCTGTCATATCAAAGGGTTTCGAATCGGTTGTTTGATGCTTCTCAGTGATTTAAATTAGTTGTTTTTTGGTCATTAATTAGGTGATTGTGTCTCTTCTAGTGGACATGGGGTTTACAGTGATTGTGGGATAGTGCTGGTCCTGCAGTCCCTCCTCTTTCAGCTGCTGTGCAGTTACTATCATGTATTATTTAATCTGCTTCACTCTCTCTCTCACACACACACACACACACACACACACACTACCTTAAACCAATAAAATGGCAGAAGAGTTTGCTACATTTGCACTGTGATCTGAGACACTTGAGAGCCAAAGCTGGCTCTCCTCTGCAGTGATTTGTTGAGCGTCAAGAGAAAGAAACTGATGTGTGAAGTGACATCGACTCTTTGTCTGTTGCAGTCTGCCTTTTTTGTTCCCATATCGACTTCCGTTGCAAAATAACAATCGAACACATATTCATTCTAGTGTGCATCTCACATGTACGATACACAAATCATTATTTTTCATTTGTCAATCATTATTTCCCCTTTTTAACATCTTTTGTCTTTTGTGATTGTAAGCAGAAATAATGTTTTAACAGATTTCAACATTGAGTGCAGTTCCATGCTTAGGAAATTTCCACCCTTTTTTAAAGGTGTATGTATACTCTTTATTTGTTTTGTTATTATTAAGTGCAAAAGGTTGATGGCTTTTATAACTGAATAAAGTTTCTTCAGGTGACGGTTGCTCCTTTATTATGTTTCCCTTCAAGCACTAACCATACATGTACACGTTTTCTGCAAAAAGACGCCCCATGAAATTCATACTGTCTTTTGAGGGGGCACAGTGGTGTGAAAACATACATTTGAGAAAATCACTGAATATTTTGTAAAATGAAGTCACATAAATTTCATACGATGACCATTTTATTTATTTATATGAAATATTGAAAGGATTTTGAGCTCCAGCACTTAATACCAAAGCTAAATCACAGCTATACTAGCTTCAAATATTAAAATATATACATTTCAGATGTTTTGCAGTATTTTTACCACCATTACGGATAGATGTTGATGCCAATTAATTAACGTGATAGCTTCCTTGATTTAAATGAAGTATTAATCTGCTACTTCTGCTAATATATTTTAACACAATTATAATGAAGTCAAAAGGTGAATGCAAATGTACGGAACACCAGCACGCAAACTTTATATTGAATACAAACGTGTATTTATTGCCAAAGCTCTTTCCACTAATCGTGCATCAGCTCTATCATTTTCATTTAAGAATTCAACCAGCTCTATGGAGCCAATGTTCTCTGATCACATGAAATATTAAAGATTAGAGAAGAGAGAGCTGCAGGAGCCCAGCTTTAGCTTTATCTTATTCAGGGTATCACTTCCTCAGGACGTGAGTCCTGAGGAACACGTTGGCAGCTGACGGCCCTGCTGCATATGTTTCCCCTGACAGCGCTCCGTGGGGAGCGGAAACTGCTCCTCTCTGAACACGTCTTCTAGGTTCATTAATGAATCACCAGTGGCACACCCATGAATTATTGTCCCGCTGTACACATAACTTGACTCTCTCTCCGAATGCATATGTTACAAGCGCCACGTCATGACATTAGTAAAAGTGAAAAATGCAGCACATTCGCTCGGTTCACCTTCATTATCCGAAATGAATTCAAACTGATTTACGTTTCAGTGCCTGCGAACGGAGAGACAATCGCTCAGCTCGCGTGTAATCGGCTACGTGTGTGCCATGTTTACTGGCTATTTTCAATCAAGTTGAAACTACATGCATTTCACATCTATCTGCCTGCAGTAAAAACCTACACTGCTTACATGCCTGTGTCTTACAGCCACCAATGAATTGTACCTGATGTGAAGTGAACATTGAGGCTTGTGTTGGCTTGTTTCATCACTTTATTGAGACGCATCGCAGCGCGGTCCTCCCAACCAGGTCAGAGCCGTGGCTCGCTGAAGAACACTTTGTCAAAAGGCAGGGCAACAAAAGCGTCACGTCAGCAAACGCGACAAATCATGTCAATCAGACAACAGCCAAACGGCAGACCTCATGGTCCTTATTGACAAGACAAATGCTACGATGTCTTTCCATTAATCCGAGAGGTTGCACTCAGAAAAGTAGTTCAACGTAATATATTAGGTGACAAATAAATAGGTTGTTGGTAAACTTTCAATATATTACTTTAAATAAAAACCAATATGTTCCATATAAGAGAGGTAATTAACACATCAGCTCACACATGTCACAAGTATGCAAACAAACACAAAGACAAACACAAGGAGTCCAGCTGTCAAATGCAGAGGTAACTGTTGAACATTGTCTTCAACAATAAAAGAACGACTGAAGGCCACAGGTCTGATCTCTGGGAACGCATGAAAACATCAGATCACGGAAGCTCCTGTATGAAACCAGTGTGGGAGGGAAATGAAAAGCTTTTAAGCTTCAATGTTTTAACTTACAGAAAGTTGGACCTGGCTCGCCTCGATAAATTCTCATCAGAATTTTAAATCTTTTGAATTCATTTTGATTGCTGTCTTTTTTGAGCAACCCCCGCCCCCCCCCCCCGAATCAGGCCGAATTTGGAGCAGAAACTTGAGCTGTGCCGTGTAACTATGTCATCGGTCTCTGAGCTTTGCTCATCTGTGCGATGCAGTGTGGGCTGAGTTTGTTCAAACAGGAGCTCAGGTTCAGACTGGTTTTGACCCGTTTCTCTCTCTGCCGTCTGTTGCAGAACCAGACTCTGACGACCTCCTTTTCCAGATGGAGGACTTTGGCTATCCGGGCTATTTCCTGGGAGGATGGCTTGTTTTTTTCTACAAAGCTGTGCTCCAGCGCCTCCTTGGCTCCGAGGCTGCAGTGGGGAACAAGAGAGAGAGAGAGAGGGAGGCAAAGATGAACTCTGTGAGATTCAAAAAGTCCTCATGTGGTACGCACTGTATCTTGGTTTAGAGGACCCCCACATGTATGTCACGAGTGGCTCGCTAAAGGTTGAAAGATGTTGTCAAATTTGATGTTCATATTGACGAACTCACTTTGAAGGCCTGGTTCATTTTCAGCTCTTAATTAAAGTTACACTGCTGTGGTCAATTTAGTCACAGTGACACTGTGACATTGGGCTTGTTTTTGTACGTGACTTTCAGCTTTGGTTCATTATACTAAAACGTCAGGTCACGGAAGCTCCTGTATGAAAGACCAGCAAACAGACACCGGATTTAAAAATGGCCGCCGAAACTTACCGGTGCAGCAAAAATTCTAAAAAAGAAGGGTGAAAGACCACTGCTGTATTGTGTGATTGAATAAACACAATCCACATTTGGCTAACCTGCCTGTTTAGACGCCAATGGCCTGTAAACCACCGAGCAGCGTGAACAGAGGCTTTGCTTCGTGGCGCACGTCCAAGACAGAACACAAAAAGCCCCTCACCTGTCACCTGAATGCCGGGACTGTAATAGGAGGCAACCACTGCGGCGGCTGAATCGTTGCACAATGCAATACAAGCAAGACAGCATGTCTACGTTCAGCGATGTAAAACTTACAAATTAGGAGGAAAAAAAAAAGGTCAAAGACCCCTGTTAGGGATGATACCTGATAGTTGTTCTCCTTTTCCTCTTGCGCTCATTCATTCCTATTTTATCATTGTACAAGGCTGCAGGAAAAGGAAAAAAGGTGATGTTAGCATCACTTGAGGGAAAAAAATCACGGTGCTCTACTGTATGTATGTAAATTGTAAAGATAAAAGGGGGTTAACTATCTGCACAATCATGCAAGATAGGCATCTCCAGCTGACCGTTTACAATTGACTCAAATGTTAATTTCTAAATTACACTTGTAACTGCTCTGAATTGGGATTCATGTTGTGCGTGTGTGTGACTCACCACCGGCCAGCTCAGCCTCATCGAGCCATTTCGCCAGAATGGCCTTGAGTTTGCAGGCATTCTTAAAGCTCAGCTGCAAATTTTCAAAGCGGCATATCGTGGTCTGGCTGAACTCTGAGCCGTGCACGGCAGCGAGCGCCTCGCCTACGTTAGTCTGCGTGTACCCTGCAGGTCAAAAACAAAAGGGAAACACTTCACTGAATGCCCTGCAGCACGGAAGCAGCGAGGCATTGGGTCACTGACGGGGTGCAGTTGGCTCGTGGGTTAAATTTCAGGTATAATCATCATCATCGCTCGATGATACACACCCAGTTTGATCCTGCGTATTTTGAAGTCATTGGCAAACATCTCCAGCTCTTGTATCTGCGGCGAGTCCATGGCAGGGGCGTCTTCCGGGGGCCGCATGGTCTTCCTCTGGCCGTCACTTTTCATCTCTCCGATACTCTGGCCCCCGGGGGCCTCGTCAGTGGAGAGGACTGCCGGGGGCAGTGAGGAGAAACCGTGGCTCAACGCACAGGAACCGCTACCTAGACCATGATCCGGAAACTTGTACAAGCAAGGAGTCAGAGACCCTAAGAGACAGAGAGAGACAGACAGAGAGAAAGAGAGAGAGAGAGGGAGAGAATGTTTTTGGGAGGGAAGTTTGTGTCCCAAGGGAGACCCTGAAAAGGTCGCTGAGCGCAGGGTGTCTATTCCCACGGCCTTCAACACTCCTTGAACCCCATGTAGGTTATGCACCACACATACCTAATAACAAATCTGCTTTTTATAGTATCAACATTGCTGGAACACTATCCAAAGTGAGGTGTGCAACACTTCCCTCTTGTGTTTTGGGGATTGTAGTGCAGGGAAAAGTGTTTCAAGATTGACTGAAATCGCACTTACACACAACTGCATTTACAAATTTAGTAAGTAAGAGAGATACAAGACAGAAGTCTTGATCCAGATGTTAAGGAGTTGTGCTTCACGCCTCCTGATTAATGTGTATCCCTTTTTGCTGGGTCTGTCTGGGCTGCAACAAAGACAGAACAGTATCCGGCTAAACTCAGCCACAAGGTATTTGTCCCACACCACCATCCATTACATTACATTACATAATGATTTAGCTTTTATCCAAAGCGACTTACCATAAGTGCATTTCTAGCCAAAGAGATACAAACTCATAAGAACAAGAAACAAGCACGTGGTATTTCATCACATGAGCCGATTTACAACTCGCTGTTGGTTCAGAGCCATCATAAGTACAATTTAAGTGCTACAATTTGTTGTGTTTTTAGTCATGGTATAATCCGAGAATGTCTGACCCTTTCACATTACACTTAGTTTGATCTGTTGCTAAAGTAAAAGGTCCATTTTCTTTTAAAACCTTGTCTCATCCACTTCACATAATTACACAGACTTGTTTAATGGCATTAACTCTGTTACTTCCACATTACTCTCAACGATCCCTCTGACAACAGCGGGTTTTTGGCCACTTTTAGCAATTTTTATATAAAATTGACCCCCTGGCAGCAGTTCCAAATCTGGCCGGCGTACAATGTGGAAACAGCCGACCGTTCACTTTTATTACACTGAAGTCATGTTATCTCAGTGAAAATATCACTGACAAATTATGATTTCAGCGCGGCAGTGTTTTAAAATGTCTTTAATCTGAGTATTCAACAGTAGCATGCCTACATGAGTAGCACCATATTTTCATTTAAACGTCTCTATTTCCTGAAATGCACTTAAAGGTTTGTTACAATGCCAAACGTAGAAGTACCTCCTCTCAAAAGAAACATTGGTCCTCGTTGCTTATAGTAACATGTTGGGATTTTTTCCAGTGCCTTTAAAATTCCTCACAAGCTGGTTTGGTTGGCGAGTTTTTTTTTTTTTTTTTCGACAATTCTTAAATGTGTGAGCTTTTGTATGAAATGCTGTATACTTACAAGAGCTAATCAATATAAGTAGAGGGAGTTCTTCTGAAGCAACTGTTTACTGAAAAATATTTTCTGGCAGAAATAGAAAAACTTTGGCAAGAAATGTGTCATGAGAAAGTTTTCTTCCAAAAATCATGTTTCTGCCTTTTCTGCAGCATTTGGGGGATTTGGTCTTTGAGACCACGTTGAACAAGTGCGCTGAAGAGCTCAGACATTAGGCGGAGTAATCAAGTCTGAAATTGATTTTTTAACACATGGCCAAAATTTCAATTCAATTAAAATAAACAAATTGCTCAATTTGATAGATTTAACTGCGAGTTCTGGGACTGACTGTGTTTGTGTAAGTGTGTGCGTTTGACAAGTGGTGAGAGTGTGTATCTGATCGTTACCTTGCAATGGATTTGCACTGCCCACCATGTTGGGATGCGGTACACCGCATGTCTGCAGGATACGAGTCTGAGAGATGCTGGCAGAGAGCATCTCCTGAGCTACAGAGAGAGAGAGGGTGAGAGAAAGATTATTCTCCTTTATTTCTGTCTGCACGCTGATCATCATTCTCCTCCAAATCCTATTCAGAATAATTATCAAATTAGTCTTCTCAACAAATTCATTATCTCCGGCATCCCCGATGCATGTCACCTTCACCGCGAGGCCACCGCTTCATTTCCATCGCAGCGTCATTTGTTTTGTAGATAATTAAAGAGCTCAACCGACTAAATTCAAATTCTGGATTATTCATTCTTTGTTGATTGACTGATATCATCATTCCGAATTCTCTAACTGTGTGTAATATTGTCACACGCGTTATCGCCACCACTCACCTGCCATCATGCCATAGGTGGCCTGCTGGTTGCTGTAGTGACAGGGGGCGACCGGGTAATGTAGGCCCGGAGGGGCATTGCCCAGAGCGTTGCTGAGGCTGGAGGTGGACAGGTGCATGTGGGAGCGCTTGGAAGGCTGACCCAGGGACAGCCCAGAGGATACTGATGGAGAACAATGGCGTTAGAATGTGACCCGCGGTAGAATGGATGCACACATGTTCTTTAAACTGGAGAGTTAACTACCATCAAATTGAAACCTGTTCAATAAATACAATCAAACACGTGGCGTAGGTCACACCCACGCAATTGATTGTAGGAGTAATGAGCTTCATGGGCTTCATGGGCTTCATGGATTTCATTATGGCTGCTAAACTGCTCTGGTCATGTCCAACGTCTTCACCAATTCATATAAGATGACACGTTCAGTTCATGGACACGTTCAAAGACAAATGTGTGCCACCAGAATTTTGCAAGATATTGCTATATTTGGTGCACATATAACAGCACATACATTAAGACAAAAATTCTGCACAACCTAATCCAGTCTTTTCTGCAATCAGCAGACTAAAAATTGCAGGAAGTCTTATCCACAATGCTCAGTAGCAAAAAAAAAAAAACCTTGGGGAGTTTGCTATACTGAGCAGATCCTCAAGGAGAATTATCCACTGAGACAGCTGGGCCAAACCAGTTGATTAGATTTCATAATTTGGTTTGCCGTCTGAGCAAAAATTCATCTGCATTCATGCTCAGTTTGGGTAAATTATAAAGGCCTGTAGGAGTAACTTGCAGCCTGACATGAGACCTCACTTCCCTGCAGAGACTTCATACGCAATACCTCACTGTCAACACAAGCGAAATAGCCAAGCTAGGCTCAAGCGGAAAACGAAACCTGAACTGAACCTGCACCTGGGATTTTAAATAAAAAAATCACTGTATGAGAATCACAGTCCACAACGCTCTCCTCCAACTCTGCCACCCCGAAAGCCTAATTTTTGTAATAATTAACATGGCGGGCCAGTTTTACCTGCAGACACCATGCTGTGAGCATGGGAGCCGGTTGGCATGCAGTCACCGGTGGAGGCGTGGTGCATGAGGATCGGCAAGGCTGAATCTCCTGCAAGTGGGTTGAAGGAGTCGGCGCTGAACACCTGGCATGCCATTCTCCTCTGGCCTCCTTCAAGGTGTCCCGCTGGAGTTTGATCTCTTTGTCTTCGCTTTCTACGTCCTGGGGGCTTTTCTTGAAATCCCCTCCTTTCCTCCTTCCTCCTCCTCCTGTGCGTCTTGTCTGGACCTTTGTCCTCCTCTTGTCTCCTTTGGCCCTGTCTTCTGTCCTGTCCTCCCTGAGTTCAGCCGAGCGCAGGCTCTCAAAAACGTTAGAACTGGTTTCCTTTCTCAGACGTGAGTCTGAACGGTTTGCGGCGCGTTTGTCGCCTCAGCCAAGACTCTCGATGCCTTATTAAGGACGAGCTGAACTTACCATCACAGAAATGTCTGCTCAAAAGGTGTCACTCAACTGGTGAGGTGTCTCTCACCAAGGACTCTGCAGAACATGTCCCCCCCGTCCCCTTTTTTTCTCGCTATTACAGATGCACCAGCGTCTCTCATACCCTCAGCATTTCGTCGACCTTGTCTACTGCAGGTATTTATAAGACAGCCACCTACCACTAACCACCCCTCTTTCTACCTGTGAGGCCCCCTATCTCCCATCGAGCTGCACACCCCCCCCCCACCTCCCAATCCCATGTCAGTGTTGTTATTACTTGTGTTTGTCCTTACCTGCGTTCTGCTCATCTCGTTTCCAAATCCAGGATTAGGGTGCAGAGCGGGCTGAGAAACCCGATCCTCCGCCCTCCTCCCCCCCCCCCCCTTCAAACTGTCCCTCCCTCCCTCCCTCCGTCTCCCCCGGCTGCGGGGTTGTGTTATAGTTGCAGCGGCGAAAGTAAAGCGAACACTTAAAGTGCTCATTAAAACAACAAAGACTAGTTTAGCGTGATGATACAGACGATGGTGTGGCGGGCCGCCGAGCGTTGCCGCAAATTGTCTCAAACCGATTGCAACCGAGGCTCCGCACAACTTGGAAAAAAAACACACTTGTTTTTCTATCACAGACATTTAATTGCTCAGCTAGAAGCTCCCAGGTGAGATCTCGGGGCCTTTTCTCCGTGCGAGCGGAAGATATTGTTTCCGCATTGTGCTGAATGAGGTAAAAACAACAGGTCTCGTCTGAGAGGATAAAGGTTAATCTGAAGAGCGTGGCCACCGTGTGCACTCCGTTGTGTCTGTTTGTGTGTTTGTCCCGGACTCTGCTTCGCTATTGTTAATGTAGGTGGGCAGCAGGTGGAAAATAGCTTGTGGGTGGCAGACGCGATCCAACCAGCTTAGAATTTTGTCTGGATGCACTTAGTCCTTTGGACAATAACAAAATGCTGCAGTTATTTGTGTTAAAAAGACAAATTCTACAAGTCCAAGCAGTTTCTCACCTTCCCTTATACGTGTTTGATTAAACTAAAAGAAACAATAATGGCTATTGCTGTATAAGAACTTTTTGAGAAATTGCAAATCTAATCAAAATGGACTTTGACAAATCTCATTTCCCCAGACAAAGTTTGAATTAGATACACACCGATGCCCCAACATAACGACAATACTGAATGTAATGGTTTGTGCCGATAAAGTAAAAAAATCACCAGTGCTTTACCATCCTTAAAATACCTCTCTCTCCTCTTTTTCAGCCAATGTCTCCCACTCAGGCTAAAGACCATCTTCCCAGCTGGTGAAAGCAGGTTTATTTTTGCACACAGAGACTCAACACCTCTGTTTTACATCAGTATGTACGCTTGTGTGAATCTCCCAAAATATACATGTGGCCAATTAATTCTTATTTTAATGACAAAAATCCAACTAATTATTCATAACAATCACAGATTAGCTCAACATACAGTGTAAGCAGCTGTAAAAACCTGCTGAGATGAAACAAGGCAAACAGCAAAGTACAAGTCACAGCTGATCAGGTCAGTGTTTCTTCCTCTGACATGAAGCTTATGAGCTAAAACACACAGTAAAACGTGTTACAGTCCAGCAATGGAAGCTTTATAAAAGTAAAAAAAGGCAAAGCTTTCCCATGGATAAATAAATAGGAGCACACACACACACACACACACACACACACACACACACATAGACGGATGCATATGCACATAAAGAGCCTAAACTTAATTAGTGAAAAGACCATGAGTCAAAAGGTTTTCTTAAAGCACCTGTCCTAGATCCCCTTCCTCATCCTCCCTCCCCTCTCCTTCAGACACACACACACAGACACACACACACACACACACACACACACACACACACAGACACACACACAACGCAAACACACAACACAAAATCCCACCGCGCTCACACAGACGTAAACATAATCAAGACCTTTTTGTAAATAGTAGAGACATATTCCCCCTCTCCACATGTTTATAGCACATGTGTAAGTGCAGGACATGTGTGTATATGCATATACATTTATATATATATACATATACACACACACACGCACACACACACACACACTCAAACGACCAGAGATATCCATCCACTGGAGACAGTGGGAACAGAGTGTGGTGATACATTCTCACAGGTATCACATCCGTCCTCGTTCTGTGTACCAGGTGTTTGTGTGTGAAAAAGGAGATGGTCCACGAGCGGGTTCATTTTGTGTAGCAGTAGTGGTGCAAGTAGTGAGCACAAGGAAAAACGTTTTTTAAGCACATTGTCAAGCACATTATGAAAAGAGCCCCCAAAAAATAATGCAAAAATAGACTTGACTACAGCGCATTTTTATTGAAAGTCGGGACATTCAGCGGATGGCTGTAATCCCCCAAAGTAGAGGAAATACAGTTTGCAAACCAGAAAAGAAAAGAGATGTTTCCAGCAATTTGTTTACATTACATTGCTACTAGTGGTTGTGTTTCGTGCTGCCTGGTGACGAAGATCCACATTTACAGCTGATTTCAGCACTTTGTCTAAAAATTTGGGAAAAGCAAAACAAAAATGGCACATTCAAATAAATGTCAGTTAACTATAAATCTCACAACTTGATAATGCTCATTGATGATTATAAATAATGAAAACAACAAAGTAAACAGTATTAAAAAGGCCTTATTGGGGGAATTACACCAGAACTGTTTACAAACAAGGTTTGAATTAAATAATTCTGTGTGAAGCAGAATGCGTTTTACCGGATGTCCAGAGATCTGTCAGGTAAACAAAACTTGTGTTTTCTGAAATTGATATTTGGGAAATAATTTCACATACAGCCAAGTGTGGGCGGGTGCGTTTTGTTGATTAATACACCATGTACTTTGTTGATTCACCCTGCATCACCGCAGCAGATTCTTCATGTAATCACACCTGAAGAAAGAAATCAGCACCACGGTTAGCTCTCCAAGTCTGAATAAACACTGAAACAGATTTTTTTTTTTTTTTTTAAGAAAATATCCTTGTTTTTAGCCAACCAGGCTATCAGAGAGGGTAAGTGGGTGTGAAGCTAACCGCTGCACATGGCTTTTTGTCTTGTTTTTTTAAATTTCTGCACCCATTCATTATGCAGGGACGAACTCTGGGTGAGGTTTGTTGGATGCTTGAATACATCATGGCAGAGGTCAGCACTCCTGATGAATATCAAGCCTTGTGCACCACTCCAACCGCCATCTGCCCAGAGCTGCGCCTGACTCACCGACCACCGCACAAACACCGCCGGGGCCGCCAGGCTAATTTCATCAACATATTCAACAAACCCTGATGGATCAGCAAAGGTTAACCGGGCAGAGAAGGAAACAAGAACGGCTTCTGAATGGGCTCTGCTCTTCCCCGGCAGATTGCCATCTCTCTTCGTTAAGTAAATGTAACGCCAAATATTGGTTGGTTTAATGACATTATCCCCACATTAACTTAAAGCTCTCAGTTTAGGTTAAATGGACCACTTCGCCTTTCATGTGATGCTTTTCTGAAATCCTGTTTCTTAGGAAATGTCCATGTTGGAGCAGATCCACTTATGCAAAGGTCAAGGGATCTTTGTCTTTCGTGTATAAAATGATTTTCCTTTGCTCTCTGTATCTCCTTTAACCAAGTATGTAATGTAATAAATAAAATGCGACAGGTTTTCGCTCGCACAACGTCATCATTAACTCACCAAACGGCCCCGTTTAAACAAAGCTATTGGCACACATTTCCAACAAGCAACAAACCGTTGACTGAAAATGAAATAACAAAATCGTAAACCTACTGTGGGCTTCTCAGTTTCCTCCATTTCTCTTGAATCCAACAGCCACATTTCAGCAAATGAGCATCTGCCTCGAGCTCCCGCTGTACCTTCCTTCCCCCTGACAAAACACACCAACGTTATTGGACTTCGCTTAGTATGTTTATTGCACAGGATGCTGAATGTTTAAAGACGCTTTCATTTTACAATCCATATGCGAATGCGGCACCAGACGGTTCGGCCCGCCGTCTTCACAGAGTCAACAGTGCTGCTGGCTCGCTGCTCTTTGTGACCTCTTTGTCTCCTCGGCTCTTTGAACAGAAAAAAAACGTGTCGCAGAAGGATAACTGAACTTAACAGATAGACGCGTTTGATGAAAAACCACCGTCAGGAATCGTTTGGAAGTGAGAAATCCACAATGTACCAGATGAAAGAAAAAAAAGATGATAATAAATAAATACATTAATGTCACTAGAAGTGCTGGCTGTATGACTGCTGTAGATTCAAGGCGTACATTTAAAAGCAGTTGTTTGTGTCCTTGGGGAGGCGGTTGAATCCTTAAGAAACCGGTCATAACGGACTGCTGCTTACTCGTGTAATGGTTTAACACTGAGCAAAACAACTGTCTCAACACGTTTAACATGATTAGCCTCATGTGCCATGCAGCATTCAGTAGTCCTTTCCAATAAACTGTTATATTACTGATATAGAAGGACATGTTGATCCTTGGGTTGTGATCCTTAACGTTAAAATCAAGCGCAGAGAGTGGAAC
This sequence comes from Apeltes quadracus, assembly GCA_021346845.1. Taxonomy (NCBI): domain Eukaryota; kingdom Metazoa; phylum Chordata; class Actinopteri; order Perciformes; family Gasterosteidae; genus Apeltes; species Apeltes quadracus. Next base: position 12,547,099 of record CM037932.1, on the reverse strand, counting down.
CAAGAATTGTAAATGAACGGAGAGGATAAAATACCGAGATACAACAATGTGAGCAGCCCACGATCAGCACGTGCTTGTGTGCCCGCGGTGCAACAAGCTTCATTCACGTCTTTTCTCTGCACTGATGAAACAGTTGAGAAAAGAGCTAAACAAGACAACAATGACACGGGATGGATGAAGGCGGTAGCTAGGCAACTGGCACCAAGGCAGGGCTACTCATGTGGCCGGTAGGTCTACAGGCTTTATCTCCATCTATCCCCTCTTTTTGTAAACACGGCCCCGTGGGGGCCTGCAGATCAAAGCTTCTGGGGGTTGAGAACCATGTGCACGGCTGACTCGGTTACTGTCTGCTATCAAAGTGATGTGTCGTTTTGGTGACGCGGATGACTGCTGACAAAATATTTTCTTTGCTGTCACAAGCAGCGATTTTGTGTGAGCTTTAATGTCCGGGTTCCAGTCTTAAGAAGTGTTGTTAACAATGGAATGCGGCAGATTGTAAAAAGGAAATCTCCCGTCCAAACCTTAAAATTTGGTATTTCGCCATGGTGTAATGTTATACATGCAAGCCAAAAATGTTTACATGAATCTTGACACTTCAGAGCTTAAAATTGTTTTCAAAGTATCTTGACGATCCCTTGGAAACTACAACTCAACGTATGATCAAAACATATACAAGCTAAGGGCCATTGATCCAACTTACATAATCAAATCAACACTGAAACGCTGCATCTCAAATCTACACATATCTAACTTACTCGGACGATAAAGTTCTTGCGTTGCATTGAATGCAATTGGAGGCCCGAAGTCTGAAGTTCATAAAAATCCCGAGTCAATCCTGACTTTTAAGGACGTTTCTGTTGCCACTACGTTTTTTTCACTTGAACTTCTCCACCTCCAGAGACCTGCTGAAGCACTTTTCTACTTTTGCTAATCTAAAATCCATAGACTGCTCTCTGTGGGCCATGTGTTTCTCAGGGAAATTAACTTTACCGTACACTTGACTCCACCTTTTTTTCGTTAGATTAAACAGCTTAACTGTTAACTTGCGCTCGCCTCCAAAGTATAATACTGTAAATGCCGTCACTTTTTAACCATTACAAAAGAATGAAGCCTGTGCATTCAGCAATTAAATTGCATTTCAAACGCTGTTGCATCACCAGACCACAAGGAGGCCACAGAACAACGAGCGCTGACTCCAAGTCCTCTGACCTCGGCGGCGTGTTTTGCCTCTGTCCCTCGACGCAGCCAAAATCTCAGCAGGGGCCCCAAAATCTCAGCAGGGCCCCTGTCCTCGCAGCAGACAGTTCTCTCGACAGGCTCTCTGAGCACAGTTCATTACGCGTAGAAATAATTGAACTCATTACACGGGATCGTGGTGTAGAATGATGACTGGCTCCTCACCGTCTGCCTCACACGCCCGGTTCACTTCACGGGGGCTCATTTATTCATCCAGATCCACTCAAGCTTGTTACTTACTGACAGCTGTACACACACAATAAAGGACGACGTGATATGCGCAGCTACGACCTCATCGAGCTCTCGGCCGTGCTCATCCCTCCCCGCTGGACATTATTGCATTCTGTAATGTCTGATGTTTTTGCAAAAAAAAAACGCTACAAAGCAAAGTGTAAACGGGTGAAAGCTACACACTCACCGAGTCTGCTTGGCTTTAGCCGACCAGGTGGCTTTTCTTGAGATTTTGACTGAAAAAACGCTGCAGACTATGAACAACGCTTTGGGAGAGGTTAGAATTCGAATGTGGACGGGACGATGAACACCGTAATGTTGTTTTCATGTTGCTGTCTAATGCATAATGCTTATTCCGAAGTATGTTTTGATAGCTGCTGTAAACGTGCAGCAATCACCATTTATTTGAATTAACCGTGATTCAACTGACTGCGTGAGAAGGATTGATCATATTGACAATCTGACAGGAATAATTATAATGAATCTGTTAAAGGAACTGCACGGTCGCCTCATCGTCACTGATGTCGTGTGTCCCAGAATGATAGAAAACATAACAAAAAAAGACAAAAAATGTTTTCAATACTTGAATGGGGTGATATTAAAAAGCCTCTTCTGAAGAGCTGTTTGCCGTTGTCATGTCAACAGTTTCACGCTTGTCTTTTTTATACTGGTGGTCTTTAAGAAAGATGCTTCCCCCTATCAATTTTTTTCAGCAATCGTTTGTATATCTTATATCTTCTTGGTTCAATTGGCCAAAAATATACGTTAACACTGCTTAACTTAAGCTTTTGTGCCTTTTTTATTTTTCAAAGGTTAAATGAGCATTTCATATTTGACTTCTTTCTATACTCACAGACGTACAGGACTCTTATACGTTAATAAAACCAATAGTATTTATTTAATTTTAAAGGTTAATCCTCACCAAGCAATTAACAAAGCAATGATGATGAAATTTGAAATTCTGTGCCTCGAGCTTTTGGCCAAGGCACATTCGGTGTGTGTGTGTGTGTGTGTATAAACAGACACAGCGAGTAACAAAGAGTGAACAGCGAGAGACAGCAGAGCGGTCAACAAACACGGGACTTTTACCCAGGAGGCCGCTATCCTCGTTCATGCCAAACTGAATATGAACATTGATGTTTTGTGGCGTCGGCTGTGAGTCCCGTCAGTCGTCACTATGTAGTTTTGACTCAGTCGACTAGCGCGCCTTGTTTGACGCTAAATAGTCGAGGCGAGTTATTTTGTTGCCTGTTTCTGTGAAGATGAACGGTGCTTATTTGAGTGACAGGCACTGATGAATAAATAAGCTGCAGGCAGGGCGGACGGGTAGAACAGCTGTGGGTTTAACAGGCTGGGTCAAAGGAGGGCATGAAGAATGCTGAAGCGTCACGTTTCAGCGTGTCTGTGTGTTTTCCTCTCCTAAATTCAAAGAGCCTTTACGATAAAAGCAACATGACGAGGAAATTAGGAGGAGATATAATTACACAAATATCAGAAGTAAATGGGCAGCGCAGTACAATTCGAAGACAATATGTCTTCGCTCCCCCTTTTGTCAGCGTCCTGTGTTGTAAAGACCAGAGCTCAGAGGTTTCAGATCAAACGATCGGCACGATGAAAAGAGCAGGTCTCCGATGGCTGGGGGAGAATGAAAGTGACGAGACACACAGATCACAGGGACGGACCGAATGAAGGCTAATTTTTCCTGATGATCCGTAGTGTAACTAAAGAGCTTCAAAGCGTAGCTGCACAATCTCAAGATGATTGGTCACATCATGCGATTGTGCAGAGATCATCTCAGTGAAGCAGAGAGGGGCTGGCTCAGTGCGACGTGTCTTCTTCCTAATTATTTTACCTTTGAAGATGCTTTCGAACATTAGCCGCAGGCTTAGACGTTCAAATTCTGATGCTTTCTATTGCTGTAGAAGACTCGAGGACCATCTCTACAAAACTGCTTCCACAGACATTGTGCTAGGAGTAACAAAATGATTGCTAAAAGCATGTGAAAGGACTAAACTATATTGTACAGAATTGTTGCTTTAGAAATGTGCTGTTTTTTAGGACACGCCTGAACACACAGAGCTAGATCGATTTATGTTTTTTTTCTTGCATGCATTTATTGTTTTGTCGTCTCACATCAATTTGGCTGGCCTTCACCCTCCCGTCCTGCCCTTTGGTGGGAGGTTCATCCCCCTAACACAGTTTTACCAAAGCACTCTATGTAAGAACAGCCTGTATCCAACAGTTGACAATATGAATGTAATATATATTCATTTCAAATACTAATATAACTTCTGGATGAGTACAAACAGGTCAAAATTGAACTGACGTAAATACAAGGAAAACTAGAATAGTCATTTATATGCATCCTTGATGTTATGAAGAAAACTACCATTTGCAAAAAAAAACATTATTATTTCTAATCTTGTCAATGTCTTGACTATACTTTCTATTCATTCTTTGTATATATTGTTTTTTAATTAGTATTTTTATGAGTGTTGGTGGGATAAATATGTGTCTGTAAGTGTCTCCTAAGTGGGGTATTAAGTGAAAAGACATGTAAAACAGTTTTATTAGGGGTTTAATTTACTAGTTCAAGTAGCCACTGAATTAATATTTACTTTGTTTAACAGCCTAAGTCAATTAAAAATTTGCAATATGGAATTCCCTGCGTCCTTCCAAGTATAATAATACTATTATACTTGGTATAATAGTATTATATCTAGTATATATCTAGTATAATAATCTAGATACCTAAGGCTGCTAGCAGCACTGGACGGGCCCTCGTTTTTGCCATTTCTAGGTCACTTTTCAACAAGATATTACTATTGGACAGCTGAAGCCTTCGTGCAAAGACCACGGCTGTAGGTTTTCTCGGCATGACAGCAGTTGTTTAGGATTGTCAAGCAGTCACTTACCTGTATGGCACGGCAGGGACCGACTGTCACAAAAAATGTTTTAATGCTGTCAAAATGCTACCTCTGTGCAGGCATTTCCCTGAAGTCTTATAGCATTGGCCAAATTGACCAATAAAGCGCTTCAGTGTGGTGAAATAAGAGTGTGGGAAAAAAAATGTGTCAGTGGCCATGGCAACAACAGATAGCACAGCAGCAGAATATTTGTCAATCAAAGCATCTCACAGAGCGATGTGTGTGGATCTACGGGAAAGCCCTGTGAGCTTCTATATGCAAAAATAAGATGATTTGATGGATTCAAAAAACTAGTGAAAATACATACATGCCTTTGCAAGATCACAATTTTAATCATAATGAAGCGATAACACCAGTGCCGGCCCAAGCCTCTTAGGGGCCCTAAGCAGAATTTTATTTGGGGGCCCTCCTCCCATCACGCACAGTCACCTGTGCTAGAAGATTATTGGCATAAATGTCACGCTATACTGTTATAGCAAAAATTATAAACGAATACAGTGAGGTTATAATACAAAACTAGGGCTGCTTGCAGCATAAGCGAACTAAGCGGCTGCTTGGGGCCCCCAGGTGGCCAGGGGGCCCCAAGCAGCCGCTTAGTTCGCTTATGCCTTGAGCCGGCCCTGGATAACATTCTTCTACAAGATCGTGCGTTATCCTGTCGAAGAACGAAGAAGATGTTGCTCCTGCCTGTATTTACATTTGAGGGAGAACGGTTCATTACGGTCGGTGTACTTCATGATGTTCCGTTGTGTGTGGAACATTTTGTACTTCTGAATAACAGGTGTAATCCATGGGAAATTAAAAAAAAAATGATTAAAGTGGGATTTATGAGCTGCTGTGAAGGAACATTATATGTGAGCCCTTAACAGCACACGAAGAGAGGAATTACAGTTTTCTTCTCATCACATTGTTCTGCACAGGTGAAAGTTGTGTTCACGTAAGCTGCTCTTTTGATAAAACACAAAACTCAACAGGACAATGTTATTTATGGTAATACATGTTAACCCTGTGTACCCTTAAACTACAATACATCACTGCTGCAAATTAAATGGAAATAATTCACTTTTCTACGTGTTTTAATAAGGTTAAGTAGCTGATGGACTCAACTGTACTGACTGTGACCAATGTTTTGTCTAGCTCATCTTTGGCTGCGACGAGGGTCACTTGAGAGCACTTGATTTAGAAATGAGAACGAGCTCGTGGCGATGAGTGCAGGACACTTTGAAGTCTTAACGAGGAGTGAGAGAGGAAGAGGAAGAGGAAAGATCATTTGAAGTTGGACTTAATTGGAAAAAAAAAAAAAAAGAACGAGGAGAGGCAAGCTGATGTAATGTGAAACGGAAGCCCGTCAGCCAGAGGAAGGAATCCAAGAGCAGATAATGGGAGCAATGGACTGAGGAAAATTGAAGCTACAAAGCCAGAAGCAGAAAAAAAACCTGTAATCACTTGTGCCGTACCATGTCTAGTGAATACAACCAAAAGGTTTTCTCACGTTTTCCACAGAAACCACAGTTGAGAGTAAACAGAAGCAATATTATTATCTTTACTCATCCAGCAGCCAATACAGTGTGTGGTCGACAACTGACGTTTTTTTCCTGGTACAGTGCTGAATGGAAATATAATACCTGGAGTTACAATGCCTGGAGTTACGTATGTATAAATGTTTAATGTGTGCGATTCACCTGATTTTGAAAACCTGGATCGTTCACGTCAATATTCCCTAGATGGCGATCTCCTTCACCACTGCTGCAGCACGACATCGCAGCTCATTACTGTGTCGCAAGCAACTGTCAATCAGTGGAGCGGTGCAGGAGGAATGCGTGTCCTCGTTCATGCACAGACGGGGTGCCTTAAACCGTACCCTTTTACAGGTAAAGCTGGTAAAAAAGATCTTTGCCGGTGGTTTGACCTCACGCTGATGCCGCACGACAGAAAATGATCACAGTTTTTTTTTTTTTTTTCAGTTGCTGTCGAGCTCCAGCAGTGCAGATGCAGCACACAGTGACCCTCCTCTATTCAGGGCACAGCTTGAAGATGAACACACGTTTAAAAACACACACTGACTGCGGTGGCATTTGCCTCCGCAGCAACAGAACGTGAGATAAACTCTTCTCCTCCTCTACACGGAAGACACATTTTAAATGTATGCGGCTCCTTCTTTTCACCTCTATGTGCAGTATGCGTCATTTCCTCACCATATACCACTTTATCAAAGGCGTCCACCATCTGCCTGAGGCCATCTGTAAGAAGGCTGGATCACTAGAACATACATCTGATTCACATTTGGGTGTGAAAATCCACATACAATGCTCATGCTTATTATCCCGCAGAGAAACTCCCAAATCCACGTCCACGCCGCATGTGGATAGAAATGAACTGCATCCGCTTGTTGTAACAAGCTCTTTCTCTTTATTTAGCAACATTTTCCTTTATTGCTGAATTCATAGAATACATCTTTTTATTCACATTACTGCTGCAATTCATACAATACATTTGGAATCCGTGGAGATTTAGTTAAAGTTAAATTGATTGTGTTTCCTGCCGTCTGCAGATGGCTTCATCAGTCGGCCCGTCACTGCTGTTACAGCAAAACAGCTCAAGTGAGTAAGTGAGCTCCGCTTCCAGCATTACATTATCAGGTAGACTTGAACAAACTGTGACTTTCTATATTACTGATTTTTCACAAGTTGTCATATTGAGCATGAGTCAATATTGTATTACGGTTGTGAGGATCTTGGTGTCATTATTTATGCATTACCCACGCAGTGTTTATATAAAGTACAGAAATATGAACTGGCATCTGGTACATTTACATATCGCAGTTTGAGAGTAGAGTTAAAATTAATTTACTTGTGGACCTGTTTAACAACACGTATCGTATCGTTTGAAACCCTGTTACAACTGCGCTGCTCAAATAATCGGTTTCACTGGGAAAAACGTCCCAGTGCAGAAGCTAATGAATCTCTGACTTCTGTTTTCGTGGGAGCTTAAAATTGTCTCCCTCTCATGTGCCACCCACATCTCAAGATCCCACATCGAGCGTTTTTCTCGTTGGTTAAAAAGTCATTATTTATTCTTGATGGATTGGTTTTTCACTGCAAAATTAGTTGACCCGGTATGGAGGGTATCTTTGCAACTCCCCATACTTAAAATCCACATGAGAAATCTCTGTTTGCTGCCGAAATTAGAATTTGTTAGTCGAAAAATGAGGTCATGAGCCAGAAAAGACTGGGAAACTGTTCAAGTGTTAACATGGAGCCATGAGACACCAAAGTCCACTGTTAGCATCACAGCTCTGTGCACAGAAACTGTACTGTTACTCCCCCAATGGTTAACCTCCATGTATTGCCATGAACAATATTTCCCTGTTTTTGAATTCTCCTGTCCTTTAAACCCCGGACAGTTTCGGTTGGCTGCTTCGGAAGTTCTTATTCTGACCATGAATCCCCGAACTCCCGGCGAGTGAACCGTCCATGCACGAGGCTTCAAATCCATGGCAACAAGATCCCACGAGCAGCGCAGCCTCGGCCCTGCTGGTCCATACGTCTCGTCCGCATCCTTCAGAGTTACGTTTAGTACGGTCTGTATCTGGTATCAGATCACAAAATCACTTCGGGTCAGAGCGGTGCGGACTCACTCAGGCAGCAGCGCGCAGCAGATTCAACTAATCTAAAAACGTGAGAAAACCAATCAAAGGGAATAGAGTTGCGCAACGACAGCGCCGTGCAAGACCGACCGAGACTTGCACCAAATACACCCTTTCATTTTATTGAAACGGATTTCTTAGATTGTACCGTGCATGTGGGCTGTTGAGTTGTATTAAATCCTTTACAGCTTGACCTCGTTCCCGACAGAGTCGTCGCAGATCGAAGCAACATGAGTCCAAAAAGTAAATCGTTGTTCAGACGTCTCCGTTAGAGCAGGATAAATGTTATAAGTGGGGTTTCCATGGTTACTTTTTTGTCAGTGGAGTTTGTTTTAAAGTCGGAAACCAAAAACAACCGCACGACAAGAGGTTACGGTGCGGACCTCATGTCTAAAATGTAAAGGTTGTAATGCAGGCAGCTGGAGTGCACAGCAAGTTTCACACCTTAATTTTGCTCAACTCAATGAAGCACTCTCCATGAAAGCTCCACCAAACCAAGGGGATCTGCAGATTGAGTCGTGGAAATCCTTCTTTAAGCCAATATTGCGACAATATAAGACATTTTGATCGAAGACAACTTTTGGGAGCTGTGAGGCATTTGATCTAGTTTGCCCGGCTTTGGGTCTAACGAGCTCAGCTGACAACGCTTCACCGCGGACCATCTCTCACGCTCGCTCTTGCAAACACTGGAAATGTGTTTCCGTGATCTCGTTCGTATCAGCATCACTCAGAAATCTGCAAATGCCACGTCAGCACCTTTCCCCTGACATTTAGACCCACGGCGGACTGGACAATGTAGCGTGTTTCTGCTTCTGTTGTTGAAGGACTGATCTAATACAAAATAAGAGCTTCAGCTCCGTATCGGAAACTCCCAGAGCAGCTTATGGCAAGAAATCTCGCCACTGTTTTAAAGCTACTGACAACAACTGAGACACTTTAATTGGTGCATGGCTGCTCAGCGTTTGGCAGTTTTTGGGATAAAAAAGTGTAATGCATTTCCCTTGATAAAAGTAAACTAAAATAATCTGTGCGATTCAAAGCTTTTTTTTCTGTAATTGCTAGTTGTTTCATTCCTTTTCTCGGTAACAGGCACCGTGGAAATGAATACAGGTCTCATTGAGGTGAGACATGGAGCAAGAAGCCACTCAGGCGAAGATAATCCTGCAGCGGCGTGAATGAAGAATTACTCTCTCGCTCTCAATTCGGGGACACGCAGATAATCACAGCTGGGAGTGTATGCCACGACATATCTCACAGCGGAGTGATCACCGTTTGCCTCTCCTGTCCCTCTCTGGATTCTGAAACCTCGAACTACGAAGAGCTCTTCATGCATGGCGATATTCAATGTCGCCAGTATGTGACCGTGTATACGTGCTGCTTTTAAGCGCGTCCTCAGATGACTTTACTCGCTCACCGGCAAGGAGGAAAGGTCACGTCCGTTCCTGTTTGCGGAGGTTAATCCGGAAACATGCAGTCCTCCACATTGGGGACGACGGGAGTGGAGAATCGGCGAATGAGTCATCTCTCACAGCGGAGACAAGAATCTGTGTGACCCTGAAGTGTGACGGATTCGCGTTCAGGGAAGTTTTAAGACGCGCACTTCTGGTAGGTTGAGCGGTGGGAATCGTCGTACATGAAGTAGAAAGAGAAAAGAGTGAGTCAAAGGAAAATAAAAATGATAGATGAGGGATCTCAAGTGTGATGCAAACATCCCAACAAAAGGGGCCTCGGCCAAGAGACTTATATTAGTATCAACACCATTTCATCTGAACCCCAAAGTGAAACATGCATTTTCTATTCACATCCTCAAAGGAGAACTTTGTCCACAATCTTTGTCCAAATTCACTTTCACTCATGCTTTCACACAGTGGCATTTTCAGTGGGACAATGTGAGACATTTGAGTCACATCTTCAGGTATTGTTTTACACCCTCGGGTGTCTTAACAGGAGGATCTGAATCACTCGGCGAAACACTTCCTTCATCTCCAGCTGCTCCACAAAAGAACAAATCGATTTAAATTAAATCATTAAGAGCAGATATCTTCGATGATTTCTGAATCACGCGCTTTAAATGTTAAAATCGACGATCAGTTGATGAGCGTCGAGAGTTTGCCTTGATTTAATTGGCTGCCTAGAGAGTAAAAAAGTGACATTGTCTAACCGGGAAGAAGTCGTTCATAAGAGCTGCTGTCAACATGCTGCGGGTCACCTTGTGCATGTGATTCACTCGTAGATTAATTGATGTATTCAGTGATTCATCACATTTTTTTGGTTGAGCACAATTAGCAGTAAGCATTAACCCTAGGTTTAAAAGGATCCTGTGCTCCTGCTATGCTAATAAATAAATACATCCTTCACATTAAACTTGAACTTGCAGACAAATTAAACCAACTTACTTTATTTAATCCTAATAAATTATTGTTATTTAAGTGCAATGACAAATATAATATATGTGCAATTCTCATAATGTATGTATTACTGTATATCTGCTGATGTTGTGGCTTCAAGTGAACAAAAACCAAACACATCACCTTGCCGGGCCCCGGGTCTGCTTCCCCCCAGGCATCATCTTTGCATCCTTTATGTGATAGCACATTATTTCTGCAATCTTGTATTTTACCCAGCTACTTTACTTTACAGATCATTATACAAACCAAGGTACAAAATAAGCACAGACCTCATCCGAGAAACAAATCCCTGCTGGGATGGTTCCATTTGATCCCATCTGCAAACAGAGCAAAAGCTGTAATGAGTTAAACAGGACCGTTAGACATGTAAACAACACACTTCAGTTAGATTTTGATTGTACAAAAATTTGATAGAGCATTATTGAACTTGAAAGGAATTGTTTGGGGAATACACCACTTTGTTCTCTCGAGCAAAACACTCCTGAAAAGTTTTGTGACCACAAACTTTACTTTTTGTACCGAGTAAACACACCATTTATTATTTGTGTGCAGCCTTGAAATATTACACCCCTTCCTCCTGTGAAATAAAATCTGACATGAGACATTTCACGTGTGGAGTATCTGGAAGGAATGTTCAGGTGAACAGAAAACACGTCTTGGGCAATAGTCATTATCAGTCATTGCTTATAAAGTGGTAGTGCATTGACTTACAATTTAAAAACATGATTAACTCCTAATTCAATGGCAAGCTCCAATGAACAACTTGATCCATCCCGCCTCAGAAGGAGATGGGTTCAAAAGCCAATAGAGGTTTGGCTACGACCTCAAGGACAAGGAGCTGCTGGGAATACAAACCACTAGAGCCCACAGCCACGTTCAACAACAAAAGAAGGCCAGGTGGTGCTGAATAGCTGTGAAGGCTTGAGAAATATTTATATTTCCTGCGGGGAAAAAAAAAGCCTCCCACCTCCTTCAAAAAACTATCGCCTCCAATCACTGCAATGCTGTGTGTTGCCGTGCCCATTATGAGACATCAATGACGGAAGGTGGCCTCCTTTCTCCATCCTGTGAGTAGGTGAGTGCATCATTGCCGCTCATCAGATTGGCATTATGCGCCTTGCTTTGTAGCGTGCATGTGAGGGGGGACTGCAATTTCCAAGAGTGGTTCCTCTCGTGTATCTATGTGTGTTTGCGTGTGTGTGTGTGTGCTGTTTTTGTGTGTGAATAGCAGCAGCCACTACCATCCTATTTGTGAACCCACCAGTCAGACGTGTCACTTTCCGTCGCTGCCTTTCGCGCCGACTGGACTGAGGTGAGCGCACAAATCTATTCACAAACTCTCCTAAACCCCGAGGATTGATGAAACAGCCTCTGGACCTTCAAAGGACACTTGGACCTGCCGGCGAAAGCCAGACTAACGAAAGGCACACACTCACATCCGGCTCCAACAGGCACAGAGACACAGGTTTCATCTAAACCTCCCACGCTGTTAATAGATCGTGATAACAAAATGCACAAATGTGATTCAGAGTGTATTCAAAGTAGTTGAACTTCACTTGAGGAATTGTGTGAACCTTTCCAGACAGAGACTGGAAAGTCCGCCGACATGTGCGCTAAATGCAAAGTGATTCTTGGCGTTGTCAGCGAACAAAATGCTCAAAACAGTTTTTCCCTCCTTCCCTTAATGGTGTGACGTCAGCTTAGCTTGGAGCATTTCCCAGCACCATATTATATAAAGAGCCTCAAACCCCACTAGCAACATCTATTGCAATTTGGACCATTCAGTCAAGGTCCTGTCAGGGTTTAGTTATTATATCTATTGCACCATCAACATTTCCCCATGTGCGTTGTAATTAAATAATTCCTTTACTAATTGGATTACTTAGAGCCTCAGCTGTACTTTGTGTTAAAAATGTGTAATATTGTAAGTGGCTTTGGATAAAGGCGTCAGCTAAATGACATGTAATTTAATGTAATGTAATACGGTTTGGTGAACATTTAATCACGGCCATTTAAGGATTACTTCACAGCTGATTTTCAATGTCACCTCTCTGACTTCCAACTAACCAAACTATAAATACAAGTCTAAGAGCCCCTTTTACCCAAATAAAAAAACACTACCTCTTCAACCAGCTACAGTAGCGTGGAAATGTTGGTGTGAGTGGATGCCTGCAGAGTGGTTTGTAATATGATCAAAATGCGATTGCACTGCACTATGAAGCGTTTAATGTTCGATTTTTAGATTTTTGTTGAGACGGAGTCTGAGTGGTGGTTATTCAGATTGTTGGTGGAGGTGGCCTCGTTGTGTAATGTTTTCCTGAATGAAAAAGCTGTTCATGCAAGAACATTCTCGCCGAAATACTTCATAACAGACCTTCAGCTCTTGAAACAAACACCAGTGAGAGTTACAGTTAAACAGTAGGTTCTGAATTCAATTTCAAAATGTTCAATAGTGGTTTTTGGTTGACAAAATCAACACTGAATCTGCCTCTATCCTGTTATTCTATTCTATTCTGTTACAGCCTGTTTGGCGCCAACAGAGAGCAGGCGATCCTATGGGAATAATCACGTCACGATGCCGTTCATAAGCCGTGTGCGACCCGTCTGTCTCTCTCACACAGTGTCACTACCAACCTGCCAAATGGTAACCCTCCGGTCAGTGGCCTGAAGCTTCAGACTACGACAATCGAGGTATCCCTGCAGTCAGTGTCGGGGACGACGAGGCATGCTGGAGGTTTACGCCATGCGCTGAGTGCCAACCGGTTGGATCTTTCCTCACGACTAACAGCCGACGATGGAGAGCGCAGCGCTCTCACGTTGAAGTGTGACCCAAGGTTGCCTTTCACTACTGTTCACCCACTCTACGGAAAGAACATTTGGTGAGACGGTTTGTGTTGTTTTTTATTTGCAGCTGTGTAGGTGGTGAAATAGCTGATTTTCTTGTGGAAATAATGGGCCGCAGTTAACAGAAAAAATCTAATCTAAATGCTTATGTATAACAGTGGGGGTTTAGGAGTGTGTCTACAAAAAGAGAGGAAGATTCAAAACACCTCTAAGGTTTCAGAGAATGGGTGTCCCGCAGAGTTTTATTTATTTTTTTCAAATCAGTGAGTGGATCAGATTTGACACAAAGCATACTCTCGCTGTCACACTTCCATGATTCAGATGAGCCCTAATCAGAGCTGTGTTGTGACACATAAGACGCTGGTGTCTCTGCAGGGGTGTCATCACAGCTAAGGCATCTTTTACTGATCTGATACTATGCGTCCTTTCCAACTCCGACTCTGTGTTTCAAATACCGGCAAACCCAGAGAAATGGAAAGATTTTCCATTTGATGAAAGTGATATTGCAGGAAAGAGCGTCCTCCCTTAGTGCGCTCAGCATTTCCTCGAGGTTGTGTCAATTCTGTGACAAGACTGACATGTTGAATTAGTGGTTTACAGGGACGAGTTGCTGGGTTCAACATGTCGGTATTCTCTTTGCAAGCTTGTTCTCCTGTTGTCTGACGACATGCAATTCCCAACTTCAGGTGCTGGTCATCACATATATTTCAAGAAGATGGGTTTCCTCACTACGTTCGTTTTACTCTCTCTACAGTTCTATGAATGCAAAGTTCACCACGCTGTCTGTTCAAGTGGTTTGTAGGGAACAATGTGTTTATTCTGTCTCTTGTGAGAGGAGATGTTTTGGGTTTCAAGTTTGCAATAACCTCTGTCACGCCAGATAGCTTTTTAATTTGAGGAAATCCCTCCGTCTTTCGTCTCCCTCTCTTTCAAAGCTTTGCAACAACACGATGTGTGGCCAGAAAAACAGCAAAAAAACAATGACTGAAGCTTCGGATTCTGGCACATTGATGTAACCCTCTATCATCTGAGCCATCTAAATTCCATTTTAGCAGACAATGCAGCATAGTTTTTCAGAATAGTTGGCGATTTTCTTTTGCCAATTAAACCAGTATTTTTATTTTGCCTTTGCAAGCTAATTGAAAGCCTTGTACATGCCAGTTACAGCTGTTTGACAATAGTTGAAGGCAAAACGTGAATACTGAAACAGTATTATTATCGTAATGCAATGTGTAATTGTTGATAAGTCAGACAGCATTTAACCTGCTCATCGGGGAGTATAAGGCAACGACAAGCACACACGCTCGACTAAACTGTGATCCTCGTTCATTAATTCATAATTTGGCTGTTTCATCTTCTAAAAGTGACAAGATTGGAGAAAAAAACAGTCGCCGGCAATAAGCAACAAAGATGGTGACAGTCGTCCGTGTGAGCATGAAGCTTCGGCACACCAAGCGACCAGTTGTAATAAAGACGGAAAGATGATTTGAGGTTCGCTGACATATGGTGCAGACTTTTGGTTCGCCGCGCCGACAACAGTGTTGAAGGAGACAGTAAAATCGGTACGGCTCGGCATTAATTCGATGATGGATCAAGATCCCTCTCCCAAGTGACTGGCAGGGAGTTCAAACCCCTCTCTCCGCCCCTGAAAGTCCCTCTTTCCGTTCCATGAAGTCGTGGCGCTTGATATTAAGGCTTTCCTCTGACGGCTGCATGTTAGAGATCTCTGGAGAGGGAGTGCAGACAGCTTGATAAGCCCACTCCGATATCCTGGACTTGATCGGATGGCAAAGAGCAGCATGCAGGTGCACAGCAGCCTGGTGGGGATGTCATATCCAAAAGTCTTCTATTACACCTTTTCTTTTCTTTATTTAATACACTGCTTTTTTCACAACTTCAGTTTGTCTACATTTCATCATCATACTGAATTTGTTTTTATTGAAACACAATGTTCCTATAATGAAGAGGTACATACTTCGTTGATTGATGACATATTTAACATGCATAAAGTTATGGATTGCAGCTTAATATTAATGCAGTAATCCAAATAGATTAAGTGCAAAACAAGAACCATTTGGTGAAACAATAGTTGGGTCCCCCTCTTATCTTCTCCTCGCTTGATGAACACAGTCACACGTGAAACTGAGCTACTATTTCATAGAGATGATAAAATGTATAGTAATTACTTCAGCTTCAGACTGTATGTTTTGAGGGACAGAGGGAAGTATATATCGCTGTACATAAAAACTTTACCTTACCTTGTGATGGTATTCACATACCACATACCTTGTGGGGCCATTATCGTTTTATTTTCTAAATGCACTGATGATTGTGTTGTGTGTTCCCAAGCGCAATCCTCCAAGAGAGCATAAGGGCTCTTATTCCGCCCACGGCGGCTGGATGAGGAGCCCGAGAGCAACGGTACATTTATTTTAGGACGGAAGACTCCATTATTTTTGTTTATTTCTACCATGTCATTCTATAAAATTGACTTTAGGACTTGGTCTTGAACCGTCGCAGTCTTCAAAGAGTCGCTCACACTTCACAGATTCATATTAGCACTCCAAGATCCGTCATGAAATGTACGATTTGTCCAAGATTGACCACATCTCACGGTAGAATATTGACTTTTTCTTTAATCATTTGGCAGCAGCTTTCATTTTTTTAGTGACTAATATGAGCTTAACTGAAGCGTTATTGTAGGCAGCAGCAGTCATACTTCTTTATTATTGTAGCCAAGACAAGTGTCTGCAGGGCACAAAGCGTACGGCCTAATAATCTATTCATTTTATGTTTCAGCCGTACTTTATTTAAACGAATTAAACTCGGCAAATTAACACAACGTGAGAATATCCAACATTTCTCATCGCGGTTAAAAAAAAAAAGTAAAACAAAAGGTTTGCCATCTCTCTGGTCAATTCTCAATGTAAATTGAACCACACTCCAAACCAACTTTTACTCATTTCTGTCTCCAAAGCCCACTACAAAAAACCATTTCCAGTACGACCGCAATCAGTCAGAGTTTTCTACGGATGGAACAAAGGGAGTCCACATTTACATAATACCCAGCTAAAAGAGAGGGAGGTGAGGTGAGCTGAGAGATTGATGGAAAATGCAACGCTGCTCCTGCAACTGGAAAAAAAAGTGAGCCAGCACATCTCATAACCATGCAGTCCGTAATTACAACCATCCTCCAGACCCCTAGTGAAACCCAGATCACATGAACCGGATCTTTTTACATTACGTTTTCAGTGCCGTCATAGTTGTTTCAACTCTTTGAAGGACCTTTTTGTTGCCTCTGCATAAAACCCGCAAAGATTTCACACTCTCCTTGTGAAATAAGGGAACGTGTCACTGTGATACTGTGAACTAACTTGTTAAAGTGAGCAAGGTGCACACTGAGGACAGTGTGTTCTTTTTTGCTATAAATCCACACAGCCTCTTCTATAGGGCACTTCATACCATTGGCATCTTTAGCACAACTACCAACCTGCATACCACCAACTACCACACATTTGAATCGAATGGGGACGTTCATGTCCTGGCGGACTGGGTTGGTAAAGCTGTAGTAAGGGTGGACATTAGGGAAAAAATTAGCTTGAATTGTATGGATTGAAATGTGTCAGCATGATCCGGAAAAAAGAAATCCTGACCAAAAAAAAAATGCTATTGCTTACAACCTACTATAACACGTTATAGGCTCACAAGTTATACTTTTCATGTGTAAATACGTAATACAGGTTAAAAATCCTCTGATGAGATCATATTATGTTTAAAGATCAATAAAGATTAGAAAATGCTCCTGCTGACACCAAGCAACTTTGGGTTCTATTTTATGAAATTCGACTCAACATGTCATATCGACTTTCTGGAGAAAACGCCTCCTTATTAGCCCATGTTTCAATAGGGCTGTTATTACTCTTGTATTGTCTTCCCACCTTCTCCTCCTCCTACTCCTCCTCCTCACTGACGCACCTCCCCGAGCTCCGTCCATAAACTAGCAGCGCGCTCCCGGCTGCGCGCTCCCGGCTGCGCGCGCTCCTCTCAGTCGACACAGTAAACGGGTGTCGGCGTGAACCTCGCTGAGGCGTTAATGGACATTAACAGGGGATGACATGCCGTTCGCCCGCTGCCTGCTTTCTTCAGTCATGAATTCTCTGCAATGGAAGCCCGGTAAGTTCATATTTCTTTGACGGACAGGCTGTCATGCAGTTTCTGAATTCACGCACCTATAACATTGGGAAGTAGTCAAACGCGCTGCTTCACGTGCTACTTGTCACCTGCACATCAGGTTTAATTGATATGATGATTGGCTACATGTGCAGTTTTCCTCTCTGGCCTTTCAAATCCTGCGTTCATCAACGTTGCATCTGCACATGTATCCAACAGAGCACATACTTTGCCTCCAGCTCTGGTGCTGCTGAGCAAAAGCAACGCTACTTTAATACAAGTCACGAGACAAAGTCAGGGATCTCTCCATGATCCCATAGACGGGAGCAAAATGTATCAATATTCCTTTATATACCTTTTTTTATATAAAGATTATCGTTTTCCTCCAGGGGACTGTGCATGATAATCAAGGAGGAGAAATCAGAACATCTGATTTAGCTGTTTTTGTTCAGACCTGGCTCACCAAGAGGGAGAAACGATTAGGGGATTCCTCCGGTGCAGCGTCTGAGTGTGTGTTTGTGTAAGTCGAGTGTGCTGCTGAATCTGATCAAAATGAACTGCGGCTTTGAATTAAACCCTTCTTTGAACAGCAGCGGTTCCACTTGGTTGAGCTCTCTCCCGGACCAACCGCAGAGCATCCAACCCACCACCCTATATAAAGTTTAATCAAGAAGGATGGTGTTTTCTGCACAGGCAGGATGAGAAAGGGGAAGCACAGAGCTATTGAAAAGGTTTTTTTTTTTTGTGCATTGCAGCGTCCATGCAACATTCAGCCAGCCTGGTTTGGTCTGGTGACGAGACAGTGTGGGAATCACACGAGTGAGTGATTGGCAGTCTTTTACACCTACACTGCCAGGCGAGAAGGAAGTACCGCTCTGTGAAGGGGTGACAACAGTTTTTTTTTTTGTGCAATAGTTTAACACCGCACTCACCCCTGCACCCCCATGACACCTAAATCCAGAAAGGAAACACCATCCTGCCCATTGCCCAGTGATGTTGGATCAAATGATGGACAAAATGACCAGTATATGTCCAAATACGTATCTACAGCACATTAAAGCCAACGTGTGGGTTGTGGTTGAGGACATAGTAGGCGTTGAAGATGGGCTCCACGCTGTGCTCTATTTTGGCCCCGGGGGACGCATTTGCTCATGGTACTTAATTACAGTGGGAGGGTCATCTTGTAATGACATTAATGGACACTGGTGGAAGATAGCAGAGGCAAACCAAGGAGAGATAGTGGCTCCTGATTATATACGGCCCCTGAGGAGCAATGATTCAGCTCATCCTGTAGCACCCTATCAAGTGGACCTTAATACAGGGTTCCACCACACTGCTTTTCCTCTATGATACTGATGATACTCGTACAAAGTACTGAAAGCTGTCATTTTTTTATTGGTGTGGATGCCAATTCAACACCAGATTTCTTTGAATCTCATAAGTACAGCACAAAGAAGGACAGATTACAAGAAAACGTGAATACAAATAAGAGTAAAGCAAACAAGGCGCAATGTTTCATAACAGTTCATTATGTAACTGCTAGATATATTCTTGTTGTCTTGAAAATAACAAATTGATCTCAGCCATTTGTAAAAAACAATATCAGGGGTAATTTGATGGAAACAATCTCCAAGCTTAGATCTCACGTTACCTAACTGCACTACTTTTATAGTTTTATAGGTGCAAAGTTTTTGCCTCTCAACATGTTTAGCAATAGCCATAATAAAGTCCTGAGAAGGGAATTTTGTAAACTTCATACCACATCTATTCTTAAGGCACACAAGCATGCCAATACTGAACCATCTTTTAACCTTTTTTGGCATTGTGCTTTATATATTATACAATATATTAATATTTCACAAACATTGACCATTTGAATTATAACCTCTTACAGCCAGCTGGCAAACAAAGCACAGTAGCCGCCAATTCAAATTTGCAGAGGACACGGAAGATTGAGTGATTTTAAACAAGGGAATTGCCCTCTATTTACGTTGTGCTGGAGTTGTGTGCTTGGGTAAATTTGTTATGTTTTTAACCTTGTGGATCGAAGTGGCGAAGCGAAGGTTAATTGATCTCAAGTAACGCTAAAAGGTTCAGAATATCCGAGCGTGACTGCATGACTGGTTGGACATCCAGCTATCGAGCTGAGGATTTTCAATGAGGCTCACGGTGTTTTCATACCGCTGTTGCTGTACTGATGATTTCATAGAATGCAGCCGACATCAAAATAGAGGGTCTTTCTGTTCTCTGGTCATCGTTGGCTTATATTTCAGTTTGTCCTTCCCCGGGACAGAGTCCCCGGGACGGACTATAATTTCATTATAGGAAAAACACACGTCACGTCAATTAGATTGATGGGAAACACATTTTTTTCTTGCCTTGTGGAGCTTTTAAGTAAGCTCCTGAGGTCTGGCTTTGTTTCCCTGCCTAACAATGCCCGGGCAGAGAGACATCTGATGTACAGGTTTTCACTGTAATGTCAGAGGGAAGTCATATTTTACCTATTCAAGTCAGACATTGAACAGAGCTTTATCTGCCTATCTATTACTCCAATTGAAAAAGTAACTGCATGAATCCCTCTCTTCTAGCTTTTAAATGCCCACGCCTTCACGAATCAATGCCTAATTAAATTCTCCAAATCCATGGGAAATGAGAATTCAAATAAAAACGTTCTCGTGGAAACAGAACGCCAGATGATGGACGGCTCTCGTTTCGGACGTTTGAATGCATTCGAGAAGTCTTCAAAGCCAAAACAGCTCAGAGCACACAAGCCTATACTCTCACAGGGACTCTCGTTGTCGTGACTGCAGCAGAACGAAAGCCAGGTGGACACAGCACTCTAGCAGAAAGGCATTGTGGGATTATAGAGTAACTGGCTTTGTGAAGGTGAACAACCAACTAACTCTGAAAAAAAACCTGGAGGGGCTTCATCTAAAAGGAATGGTTCTGCGAGACGGTCTGCAAGAGCTAATTGACTCCTAATGGAAGAGTAAAAGCCGTAAAGCCCCACTAGCGACGCCTACGGCCTGCAGAGTCGACGGTGGTGGGCCTGAACATAGAAAATGCACCTTGAAGACACCCATTATGTATTGTTTACTCCTCTGTGCGTCCCTTCTGTCCCGTTGTGGACCACTCCTTATTGATAGCATCTCATCCATCCCGTTAGTGCCGCCTTCCCAAGAGAATCATTTCATCTGGTGGTGCACCGTGTTTCGGTTTCTGTCGTTGAAAGCTCGTGGTTTGTTATTTTGGTAACGTTAGGGGTCCTCATTTTACAAAGTGCATCCTTACGTCCTCCAACCTCTCCTTTGGCACTTTTGTCACTTTGTCACATAAAAAAATGTTTAGGGGCACCGGCTGAAATGACTCATGCTGTGCTTCTCATTTTTCTAGTCTAGTTACAAGACATTTACTTTTTTTAATTAAATGCAGGAACATTAAAGTTACGAGTAGGGTCGGTCAGTCAACTTCTGGATTTGACGTTTTAATGTCGTCCATATTTTTTAACAGAAAGGGGCTTTTGGATGCTTTTCTTTGGCATTTGAAGGGCAGACACAGTGGCCGACCAACATCCCCGTCCTCAGAGCTGCTAGAGGACAGTACGTCATTTATTCCGCTGAAAGGCTTCTGGGTAAACTAGGTTTGTTATAGGATCGACAAAAAAGTAGTGTTGAAAGAACAATGGCCTGGGTTGTGCAGCATTGGTCCGTTTCTCATCCCATGAGGACTCACAATGGCCTCAACGACCGATTCCAGCCAATTTCAAAACTCTGCATATGGGACGGTTGTAAATGCAGGCAGGATAAAGCGTGCGTGAGTATTTGTGTGTTTGTGATAACTGTGAAAAGGATTATTTAGCTTATTTTGTAAATGATTTACTCCATACTGTATGATGATCTAAAAGCACAACATGCTTGTTCGGTTGAGGGGGGGATTCATGTTTTGTTTGTTTGATTGAAATTGAGCTGAGAGATCTTGTTAAATTCAGAGATCTAAGTTTTCTACCAAATTGTATCCCTTGAAAATGAATCACACGTGCAGAACATCCTCAGGAGGGGTTTGCAAACACAGCAAATCCATTGATTTTTTGCTGGTAGGTATGAATGTTCAAATCCCCTCGACCCCAAAAATCACCCCAAGCGGAAATTCCAAGATTTTCAGTAAACTAATTGGTTTTAAGTTTGTGAATAAATTGGACTCGATGGAATGATAAAGTTACCGTGCGAGCTTTCTGGCTAACTTCATTTAACGATGCAAGATGTATGAAATGTATGACGAAGGGCTCGCTCACTCAAGGTTTGCTTTATCCTCCACTAACTTATTTCCTGTTTGTGTTTTTGCAATTCAGTAAAACCTCCAACATAAATCCACCTGTCAGTTGACGTTGACAACCTTTGGCAATAAAAAAAGCAGCTTTTAAGTCCCCTTTCCAGTTGTCAATAAAACAATTATAGAACTACAAAAAATCCATATGTAGGTGACATGTTAAATCTGTTTGTGTGTAAGGTGGCGTAAGGAATGTGCCCCCGTACAAAACCATAGCGTTTCATTTTCATTTTGCATTATCAGCTACAAGCGGTAAACTGAGTAAAGGCTAATAGACCTGCAGAACAGATTACTTTTAAAAATCCCTTGGGCTTTACACCTGATAACATAATTGTATTGGTAATTTGTAATATATTCAACCCCTGCGGCTCTGTTACTCTCAAGCAAATTGAAACCATGAAGCTGCACGCTGCTGCACTCCAAAGCTTTTTCTCTCACCTTGCAGGTTTTAATCCCACATCGGTTTCCAACAGTGGAAAACACACAGCATATCAGAAGATAAATCAGAAATGTCATTGACGTGTCAGAGAGGGGTCTGTCATCTATTTTCATGAACATGTTAATACATGCTGTGTAGCCAAAACACATGGTACACTAAATTCTCTCATAGATCCACCTTGAACAACAGAGCGTGCCAAGAAACTTATTTTATTTCCCAACATCCCTCTAATTGAAACATTTATTACCAGAATAAAGCGGGCCGGAACTGTACAACCTTGATCTGCACCAGAAAACCGTGAGGAGACTTGTTAAATACACGGGTCTGTTTCCAAGCAAACTCTGATATGCCGTAAACCACCAGCCGTAAAACCAAAGGCATGTCATTGATGTTCACATATTCAAGCTCGCTTTTAAGACACCAGAAAAGAGGTTACGCTATTGAAAGTAATTTAAAGTGTATTTGCGAATGAACTGTGTTGATTTTTTTTACGTGGACCTCCCATCAGTTTAGCTATTTGCTTAATTGCAACTGCTGATAGCTTTTGTGCTGCACACACTTTTCAGCGCACATTTGAACTTAACACAACTTGTAAATAATTTTAAATCCATAATCACAAAGTCTTCCTCCCCAATTTGAAATGATTTCTGTGTAATCTAGTTGTTGTCTGGTTAATTTATTTTTGTTTAATTTATTCCATTTTAGCTCTAATGAACTCAACTTGAAACCTATTTGATGATTCCTTGAGATTAAAACAAGGTTGAATTAATGAATTCCTAAATAACTAATTGAATTTCGGATGTGGTTACACGTGCAGGCAAACGTCGAAGGGAGCCTTCCAGATGTTTGTTAATATCTTTTAAAGCATATTTTAATTGACATTACAAATTACATGTTTTAATCCTACCTTAATATACTTTTCTAAATAAAAAACATGCAATATAGCCGAGTGCAATTTTGACTTGCCATTTTGACTCTATTTTGCATAACTTACATGATTGACAATTAAAGGGTTATACTACTGTAATAATAATGACTGTAAATACAGGTTATTTTTGTGACAAATCGATAGCGATACCGACAGAAGCATTTTTGAGGAAACTGTTGAATAAAATGAGGCTGAATTATAAAGCACGGGAACTTTCAAATGGGAGATAATTTATCTCCTTTTGTTATGTTTGGGAAAGGCTTTGCTTTTCTTTCAATGGCAAAAAGGTTTAAAGCTGCCACTTGGTCATCATTTTCCAACATTAAACTAAGACCACAACTTAGAGTGATGAACTGAGACCTCAGCTCAGTTGCAGAAATCAAACACCATAGGAAACAAAGCACTTGCTTGCAGACGTTTAGAGCAGCAAGATCTGATTAAACGTCTTCCACGCTGCCATTAACATGTTTGATCCGATATTCTTCTTACATGTGAACCCAACGACCTTATATAAATAAATACTGCTAACCCCGTAAGGTGAAAATGTCACTGTGATAAAAAGTAAGGAATCATATTAGAGCTTTAAACCTCGTTTAATATACTATTGGTGGCCTTTCCGATTGAAGAGCCCAGATGAAACAAACCGCCAGGCACGATGGCTTCAAAGAGACCCAATCGGCAGAAAACGAACGCCTTCGTGGAGTCCAAAAGAAACAACCAAAACCAGAATAAAACCAGTTTTTTAAATGTGGTTTCAAAAATGTGTTACTACGGTGTTAAATTAAAGATTTATAAAGAATCCTACGTCTTATTACATGAGAAAGGTCAATGGTTGAAATGCACTTATTGTAAGTCGCTTTGGATAAAAGCACAGCTAAATGACATGTAATGTAATGTAATATCAGCTACTGGTACCAGGTGGTATTGTGATTTTGTCATACAAGGCTTTAGTCATAGTGTTTTGACACAGCGTATCAACTTAAAAGGACAAATGAATATGATATAAGCTCAAAACAATAACTAATAAGACATCTCACCAGGGTTCTAGCTCCTCCATGAATGTTCTTTTTTCTCTCCATTTATAAAAGAGACATGATTGAAGTTTTTGGACATAAGCTATATTATGCAGACCAACTTTCCAGATGCATAATTCAGGTCCTTCGTGGCGTGGATGTCTGTAATAGCTGCCTTCAGGTTTTTTGAGAGGCTTTAAGCTAATGAATAAATATAATGGATTACAGCCTCATTCCACAAGTACAGAACAGGACATTTCAAGTCCGAACTGCTTTAAATTCCATGGAGATCTTTTATCTGAAAAGGTCAGTTGGTGCAGACCAGATATACAGATCCATATACGCAAGGAACATTTCCAGCCTCGTGGGATACTGAGAGACATTTCAACGCATGTTTTTCTTATTGTTCTCTCATTTGGATGTTTCACTGTGCAGAATGATGTATGACTTTGACACTAGAAGTTAATTTTCTCACTTTTATCCGACTCAAAGACATGAATTTACAAGCATGATTTTCTGACCTCACATCTAGTTAGGTCATTTATGCTCCAATATGTAACCTCTAGTGCACTTACAGTGATGATTATTATGATTTTAGGAATCATTGCAGTTAAATGACAGATATATATACACATTGTTCACCACACATATGTGAAGGATTAGTTGCATTTGAGTTCATGCAACGATGTGTCTTAGAACTGTATCACAGTAAGTGATTGAAAATGTGAAAAACATACAACTACCTGCAGCCTAAATATCATCTATAGCAATTAAAGGTGATTTACACAACTCAAGACTCTCTCAACAGCAAATATCCACTTTATATGACGAATCATTTCCCCTCTGAGTACACAACACAATAAAACATGTACCCATTTGGATCTGATGAGCGCTTTAATCAGTTCCATTAAATGCAGCTACTTCTAGTGAAACACCAGCTGTGACATGCATGAAGTGATTCACTTAACACAGTTCAATGTGTGACAACAGTGACTGCTGCAAAGTGGACATGGCAGCAGTTGAGCCCATTGGGGGTAATTGGAATGGATGATATCAAAGGCAGGCACGAGTATGCAGTTAGCATATACACAGTTAATTGTCTTTTAGTCACTTGTCATTTTGATCCCAAGTAGTGGTTACTATTTTGTTTTTTTTATGAATCCCTCTTTACCTTCCGTGATGAATGCCATTTCTTTTAATTTTAATTGAAACAGAAAACCTAAAAGTTGAAAGTTTTTCAATTTAGAGGGATCTCTTGACAGTCAAATTCTCGCCAGCTTCATAATTTATCTCCACCACCAAATTAAATTAACAAAGCAGATGACCAGAGATAAAGAGACAGACTTTTACATGAATGATGTTGTGCCATCTTCTGATGCCGCAGTTAGTCATCTATTCGCATCTTTCCAGATCTGTCCGTCAGCATTTCACAACTCTCCTCCTTCACAATAAAACGCTTGGCAGCTAGATGTCTGCCTGGTCCAAACTGTTTGTGTTTCAGAGATCTCACTCCATGTGACGGATGCAGATTCACTGTTCAATGTCAAAGGAATGGCATTCGGGAAGGAGAGAAACATGGCTGAGAATAAATTCAACATAAGTCTATATAATCATCTCGAAATGTGGAGGGAATATTTTTAACCTGCTTTTGCTTTGTCCGTGTCCTTCTTATCTGCTCAACCTGAATCTGTTCCTTTTAGCCCGCTGAAGCATCGCCATATCATTTGTTTGTAGCTTGGTATCACAGCTAACAAACAACTCAAGAATATATATATATATATATATGTATATATGAATGCAGTGTATACAGATTATACCTGAAGAGAGCAAGAAGGATTGTAGCCGACCCCTCTCACCCCGGACAGAAGCTCTTTGTGTCCCTTCCATCCGGCAGGAGGACAAGGTCCATCCGGACCAAGACCTCACGCCACACTCACAGTTCCTTCCCATCCGCCACTGACTGACTCTGTTTACACTCAACACTTTCAAATACACTTGACACCTTCACACACTTGTGTATAGTATGGTATTGTGATTGTTGTCGCCTGTGCACTGTATTTTCTTATTTTATTTTTCTATTGTAAATTTAAGTTGTAAATTATTGTCTGATTGTCCGATGCCATGTTTGCACCACCCGCCATGACACATTCCTTGCATCTCCAACACTTGGCAAATAAATAAATGATTCTAGAGGTTCTGTTTCATATTTATTTGATAAATCTGCTGTTATCTGCAGTTACGCAGCCTAAAGGTTACCGAACAGTTCCAGGGCTGCTTCTTATCTCTTGTCTCCTTCTAAATAATGCGTAGGTAATTAATAGGTAGTGCAAAAACGAATTAGACTATAGATTATAGACTATATAATAGATATATAGATCTAGATCTATAATTGACTATAATTTGAATACAATGTGGCCATCAGTGAGGGAATTGGGCGGTCTTCGCTGTATGCAGAATCCATGCAAGGGTACGGTGTTTTGTTTGAATAAAGCAGCGAGCAGACTCACGGGCTCACTGGAGCTGACCTTCAGATGGCCTTGAACACAGAGACAAAAGCAGATGATTTTCTTTGTGCACATAAACAGTGGCACTGTGAAGTCACGCTGTTAATCCACGCACACGTATGCCTGCTCAGACGTACACCCGCGAAGACGCGCCAACTATGCCACTGTTTATGTCTAAATATACGTTTGTGCACCAACAAAAAAACTATTTGCCAGATACACAGCTGAAAGCACTTCAGTGGAAAGACGAGACACAGTGCAGCAGGATTTATCATTTACACAGATAAAGACAATGTTATTGTCTTTAAAGACTGAAATCTGGTGTAAAGAAACCAATATGCCACAGCAAGGCAATTGCTTTAGAACAGCTTGGAAACCATTTTAATTTGTGCCACGGCAGCATGACGTACTGTGCCTAGTGCTTCTCAGCAAAGAGCTTTGTTAAAGAGTTGCGCTTAAGAAATGTTTTTTCTTTCCACCGACCTTGACAGTCTATTTGCAAGATTTGCTTACATGCCGGCGCAGCTGTTTTCAAAACTACCTCTGGTCCTGTTAAAAGCAGACAAGTTGTGTGAGAAAGAAAAATACTAAATAGGTATTCATTTATGTTTAATGTCTGCATGCTTTGTAATCGGTAGCTTTTTGTGCAACAAAACTTAACCTACATGTGCACCTTCAAAAAGGGTACTATATCGTACAAGTAAGATTTATCTGTTCTGGTCCAACGGTAAAATAAAATGTGTTTTTTGTTGCCTTTTTGACATGAGGGGGCTTTGCAAGTGTCCATTGTGAATTACTTTAGCTGGCCAACTGTTAGGGTTAAGTGAACCGAAATCTCTTATCTCAGTCAGTGCAGTTCACCTTTGCCTCACCGCTCACACACAAACCCCACCGGTGGACCCACTCTGGGAATCAAACACCCTCTGCAGAGACCTGGGAGTTTGGCTGCCTTCGCTCCATCGCAACACTAAGTACAAAAACTGTACTACTTGTTGTTGCTATAGCGACGGCTCCTAGTTGGGTCTTCTGGGTACCGCGCGATGTTCTAGAGTGAAGGGGTGCCGCGGTAACAGTCATCAAAGCGACTATAAATCTCTGTAAATTTGTTTCTATGAAATCATTAACTGCAGCTGCTGTGTAGGTGTACGCGTCCTTGGCCGTTTCTTTACTTTGCCGTTGCATCGTCTTCACTCGCTCTCTTCTGTTTCCTGTCTCGCCCAGGTGTTTAAGAGTGGCAGAAGTGATGTGACGGCAGAGCGAGGAGGCAGGACAGAACCGAGGAGACGGTCCGCTGCACCCTGACAGACTGGACACAGCACGTCAGAGCCGAGACAGGTAGGAGTGGATTGCTGCATGTGACCTTTGGACACAGTTCTTAATGTCCATTATCTTTCAAGCAAATTTAAATAAAAACTTTAATTTCATCCAACTGGTACTATGTTTTATGTTTAATCATTCACTATGGCTGTTTGAAAGACAGAAATGTTGGAACAATAGGAACAATTCTCGCCATTCGTTTGAATGCACTAACATGCTGACTGACTAAGTGGATGGCAGATTACGACCAGCAAATGAATATGCACAGCAGTAAAAAATAAATAATTAACTCCAAGTGATTTGTCTTCTAAAAAGCCTTTTTGGAAAACGTAATTTCCCTTATCTCCTGTATGTCTAATGCACAACTCGCTGTCTATTTTGCCTGCAGAATGGATTTCCCCAATTGCACTGAGGGGGTGTTTGCAAGAAACTGCAGCGTCAATGACTCCCTGGACACCACTAAACTCCCTCCGAGTAAGATCCTGCTCACCATGACCCTGTCTGTACTGGCTATCCTGACTACATTCTTCAACTGCCTGGTGATCACAGCTATCGCCGTCACCCGCAAGTTGCACCACCCGGCCAACTACCTCATCTGCTCCTTAGCCGTGACTGACCTGCTGGTGGCTGTGCTGGTCATGCCCTTCAGTATAATGTACATCCAGAAACAGACCTGGCTCATGGGCCAGGCGGTGTGCACCATTTGGTTAAGTGTGGACATCACCTGTTGCACGTGCTCCATTCTGCACCTCGCCGCGATCGCCATCGACCGTTACCGGGCCATCACGGACGCGGTGGAGTACTCTCGCAAGCGCACCGGGGCCAGGGCCGGCGCCATGGTGGCAGTTGTGTGGCTGTTGTCCATCCTCATCTCACTCCCTCCTCTAATCTGGCGGCACTACAGCGGGGATTCAGAGCAGGAAGACCAGTGCATCATGATGCACCATCACATGGCCTTCACCTTGTACTCAACCCTCGGAGCGTTCTACATCCCCCTGATGCTCATCCTCATCCTCTACTACAAAATCTACCGGGCTGCTCAGACCCTTTACATGCGGAGGGAAGCCAGCCGGGCGAGCCGTCACTCATGCATGACCAACGGGAGCATGATCCCTTCATCCTACCCTGCTGGGGAAGGCGCCGACGACGGTGGACCCCGAAGCCCGCAGCCCGTGAGTCCACCCGAAAAGTCCTTCTCTGAACCCTCGACTGAGGAACCTCCGCGTGAACGGATGCGCGCATCGGTGAAGGCGTTCCAGAGCAAGTCGCGCCGGAAGGAGTCCCGCACGGAGTCCCGCACGGAATCGCGCAATGAGTCACGCAGGAGTCAGTTTTACCAAGGGCCGCGGATCTCTGGCTCACGGGAGCGAAAGGCCGCATCAACGTTGGGGTTGATAATAGGGGCTTTCGTCATCTGTTGGTTGCCCTTTTTCGTCAAGGAAGTGATTGCCAACACCTGCGGTTCTTGCAGTACTTCGATGGAGATGGCGGACTTTCTGACCTGGTTGGGCTACCTCAACTCGCTAATCAACCCCCTCATCTACACCATCTTTAATGAAGACTTCAAAAAAGCTTTCCAAAGACTCATTAGGTGCAGTCACTACCTCTGATGGCACTACCCTTCCTGCACACCGACCCATCTGCACATGTAACCAGGAGGGGCGAAGGTAAAGGGTGGGGGTAGTGACTGAATAATGACTGTGTGCCTGAAAGACAATAATGACTGACCATCATTCTCAGATGCTCCAACAGGCCGAACAGCACCAGCAGAGTGCTAGAATGGTTCCACATTGAAATCCAAGTCCTGCTGTTAATAGAACAGCATGTGATTCTGTCAGTGTTTACCGGTGTGTTTGAAAGGACACTGACATGTGGGTTTTTAGAAAATGGGCCACCGCTGACCTTTTTCGAGGCTTGGGCTCGAAGCGTTACTGATTAGCCCCGTTAAAAGGCCTGCAAGTAGCTGACCATTAAGACCTTTCCATCTAATGACCTCCCATCTCTCATGTCCGAGCTGCTGGCTAATGTGTTAAGTACCCCGGCATACTAAATTGTCATTTCCTGTGGCCCTGATGTTATACAGGGTGACTGACGCCGTGATTGTTAACAGAAATTGTGGTTGAATGTGACCCTGCAAAAAAATATAAATTATATATTTATACATTTGTAGGTTGAAGTTTTCTGTGAGGCAACGGCAGTGATCCCGGCCTGATCCATTCAACAATCGAAAAGTGGAAGAAGTTATTCACTGCCTTTTCATACATTTCACAGTGCTGAATTTAATCTAATATATAATGTTTTAAATGTTTAAATCTAAACGATAAGAATTCCTTCTATGTGAATAAAATGTTTCATGTCAAAGGACCAAGTCATACTATTCATTACACATTCTGAATTTTCAAAAGAAAAAATACTTGGGGACCAATATAAATATGGAAACTGTCTCAACTTCCATTACTTTTGGACAGGACTTCAGGTGTTGGGGTTAAATACTGTGTAAGATACTACTACTGTAAGTCTCCTTTAAGATATTCGAGTAGCAATCAAACCCCCCTTCTGACTTGCCACCATTAGGTCAATGAATTTGAGAACCACAACTAAAATCGATCATTACCTAAAACCCACTCAAGTACTTGGAATAAAGCTACTACTTCTTTACTGCCTCCAAGAGGGTGCACGATATGTTGATGGAAATATTGTGGATGAGTCATGTGCGAGGGTGTACTGTATGCCAGAAGGATGTGTCATAGATGCACATACTGTATATCTGACAGTAAAACGAGTATTTGTATAATGCTTCTGTCTTCGGTCTCCCACTGTTTCAATAATCAATAATAAACTGCCCCGAATTCACATGATGTCCCATTGATCTTCTCTGAGTTACTGATTCATTTCTCCTTTATGAGTGTGTGCATGGAGAGAATGATAGCGGGACTACCATTAATGATGAGCTATGTTTAGAAAATGAACATTGGTGGTGTAGACTGCAACCCAATATTTCAGTTTCGCGCCCCATACTATTTTCTAATTATGTCATCATGCCCTCTTGTGGCTGTTTAAGAGACTGCAGTCTTTCAGTTTGCTTCACAGCTTCAATGTATGGCCTCGACATAGAGATTCATGAACCTGACGACATGAAATGGTTTATTTTGCCTCATTCTTCAAACAAATGAAAGAGAAGAGGAAGAAAAATCGTCATTCATGTGTGACATAAGCTATGCCTAATAAGAAATATATGTTTGCTTTTTGTTTTTAATATATACAAGACTTACGGTAAAAGAGAACAGCAAATAAGAAACTCTATGTCGGAATTTACTTTAGCTTCCAAAGGTTACCCAGTAATCCTATCACAGTATTATTTCTTTACCCATATGTGGCAAAGAGAAGATGATCCATATCGCTGAATTAGCCTGGCCCTAAAAAAGTGGTCAGTCTATTCAAGGGTAAAAGTTGCACCAAAACCCTCTTCACTAACAGTAAGTTACATGTGCCTTGGTTTACTATGAGGAAGCTTTTGGGGGAATTCTCTGTTTTGTTACGGGTACTATGTTGATACCAGTGGAATTTAAATGCATTTTAGAGACGTATTAGAGACAGCATCAACAAGCTAAACTATCTTTGTGTTTCTTTTAGTTTTGCAAAAATGATTCTACACTTTCTGCTTGGACATGAAATTAAATAAATACTTATTATTTTAAATGTATCCAAATTGTACTCCAAAACACTCCAAAATGACAAAATGAATATACATATTTCTTTTCATGACATGTTTTACACCTAAGATACAACTAACATTTATAAAATTTGACATAATATTTTCTGCCTTTTTTGAAAACATCTTTTCTATGACCTTTTTCAACGTAATATTGTTTGACTTTTTTTCTCGAAACATCTTTTGAACGTATATATTTTTTGTTTTTTTTCTCCCAATACTTTTCCAAAACTTTTTTTTCAAATAATTTTGTGACCTATTTTTCATCAAGAAACATTTGAATTCACTGCAGGCGATTGTATGGCGTTGTCTACCAACGAAAACATTAATACCGTCATCATAAGGTTGCCAGGTTGGTTTTATTTTCTCGTGTGGGATACGAGAACAGGTCTGGCAACTTTGACTATGCGCTGGATACAGCAGACAGTATGGCGGACAGCGACAGTGATTTGGAAACAGACGGACTTGAATTAGCCCTGGACACGTTGTGCGATAGACACTGCAGCAACGAGTCGTCTCTGAAAAGCAAAGGCTATTGCTCTGAGTTTTGTGAGGTACGCTCGTCTCCATTTTCTAAAATGATTTCCAAAGTCAGCGTCTGTTTACTGCTAAAGCTAATAGCTTTGCTAGCTAACGTAGGTTCCCTGACCAGGTATCTTTATGTTTGTCGTTACTGTGTAGCCAAGACTATGTATAGCCCGTCATATTCAAAGCATATATTCTTAATAACACGAAAAGAGATGGAGATACAGGTTACTTGATATGGTAGGCTTCCCGAGTTCCTCGCAATAGGCCTGTCCGATATATGATATTAGCTTAGCTAGCTAGCTTTGTAGCTAACGTTAACTTCAGGCAATAAAGTTAAGCTTATTAACAGAACGAGGTTAACGTGGGACTTCTAACAAAATGTATTTAGTTGAGCGATTGGTTATTATTACAACTTTCTATTAAAATTGAAGAAAAAAACCTTTCTTTTATTGCTTGTTGTCTAATTCCAGTTAAGAGAACTTAACGTTAAATAATCCGTTAGTGTGTACTAGTCTCGCATAGCCAGAAACCTGTATCCTCAGCGCTGAAGGAAGAGCTGACGTTACATTTCAAACGATATGTCACCACTGGGGAACTTGATTATCAACAATCCTGTAATGTTATCAGCAGGACAGTTTGTCCAGACATGTTATATTACGTTGTCCTGTAGTAATTACAACTCACTGTAAGTCACAAGACTGAATTCATTATATGTGCCGCTGTTGATGCTTTATCAGTTTGATATGTGCCTTGTTTATAACATTAAAGGTAGATTAAGCTCTCTAGTCGGTCGCCCAAACTGTGGTTTAACTAGTGTTGAGTGTTATTGTCAACACAGCATGTGGATAATCCACAAGTCATATTTTTGTTTACTTTGAAACGAACCATGTCTGACTGACTTTGAAAAAAGAAATATTTAACTCACGAGAACAACACCAGTGAAGAACTGGAATATATTTCATATTCCTACATGTCTGTGTTCTTCCTGCATAGTTGGTTGAGGAGTACACGGGGCAATGGCAAGTTCCTCTCCCTCAGCTGAAGGTGTTGCGGACTGCTCTCTGCAGTTTCACCAAAGCCACGGCTGCCTTCCCCGATGACTGTCACCACATCCACTATGTTCTCAGCAGTATGGCCCTGTAAGTAGTTTGTCACATGTACCACTGCCATTTTTGTTTTAAATGCTAAATTTGAATTTCAGAACTTGCATGATAACAGAATTGCCTTCGAAACATAGCGGGGTAAACCATCATTCCGATGCAGCGTTAACCTGGGGGAGGGTTGGGGAAGGAGGTGATGTTGTGCGGACAAAGCGGGTCGGAACTGTATTGCCGGTCAGAGTTCAGTTACTCACATCTGCGAACAAGCACACACAGTCGGACTGGCTCCGTAAACAGAGCGCAGAGAAGGTCCACTTACAACACGCACAAAGGGAGGAAGACTTCATTCTCAGGATGCCATGACCCGACTATACTTTGACATAGAAAATAGTTTGCTGCTTTATCAATGCTGTGAATCTCCAAATTAGAAAACATGTTAACTTGAAAATCTGTGTTAGCATATTGTTTACTATTTTAGGTGCATAATCCAACATGTTTTCTGCACAGTTTTGTGATCCACTCAAGCTATAATTAAAATGCTTTTTGCTTGGTGAGCTGATGATTATTCGTTGAAAACACTTGAAAAGGACTTCTAGGGGTTAGATGAGTGGATCATTACGGATTGAGATATTTCTTCTTCTAGATGTGAGATATTTTTGGGCAAACTAATGTTCCTCTCGTTGTCTTTCAGGAGCTTTTTTGAACTGATGCTGTTTTTTAGCAAGGAAGAATTTGTGGAAGAGCCTTTAAAAGACATTCTTGATTCCTTTCAGGTAATAAAAAAACCTGTGAAAAAATGTGCCAATCCTCTGTTTTTCTTACTCACCCTTCCAAGTAAGTTGTGAGTGTTCACTAAAAGTTACCAGCACTTGTGTATTTTATACTAGAACTCCATCTTTAGTTCATTTTTTTGTTTGTAAATATTAACCAACATATCTTAAAAGTAATGGTTGTGAATGATCATAGCACATGAAACAAGAACAAAAAATTAACAACCTTTTTTTTTTTTTTTGAATGCTCTTTGCAGGAATGCCACTCTCAGCTCCACAGGCACAGAAACATCTACCTTGAGCAGGTGAAGCTGATCATCAAAGCAGGAGGCCCATGGGAGAATCTGGTGCTTCAGGGAATCCTAAAAGAGGCGGACTTGCCGTTAAAAGAAGGTAGACTCTTGGCTGTATTTTTTGGGTTGCTTTATACTTCGATGTCAATTGGATCACCCGGTCTAGTGACCAGAGTAGCAATTTCTAAGACTCACTGAGGACGCGTCAACAACCAATGTAATAAGTTTAACTGAAATGTACAAGAGGCAAGGGGAGCACACACAGCTCTGTGGAGTGGCAGTACTGATTAGTAGGGATTGTTTCCTGTTGTATTATTGACTATCCATCATTAGTCATTATCGTACCATCAATCCACACTCAAACAGAGTTTAGCCGCTGCGTTTTTTTAATGGAGTTTAATGGGTTGCAGGCTGTCTAGTTTGCCAGGCCAAAAGGCATGTGTCATTTCTGGTGTTTGCTAAAGAATTACAGCACTTTTTAATCCAATGTTGCATTTTTTTTTTAATTTTTTTTTTTACAATACATCAAACCCCTAACCAACGGATCAGAGAATAAGAAAACTGAAGGAAGAGAAAATATTTTTTTATGGCCTCAAACGTATCCGTAGTCATTTGGATCTACCCTAGGAAGCATCTGTATGTAAATATCTCATGTCATACATGTTGACTTATTTAATCCCCCTCCATGCAGTCGATGACTACTTAAGCTCAGAGTCGCCGGTATTCTTTGAGCTGCGGATTCGCTATTTGCAAGCCTGTGAGCGAATGCAAGAGGCAATGGCCCTGTCCAAAAGCTGCCTGGAGAATAGGGAGGCTGGAAAACATCTGTACTTCCATCAGGCCTACCTGACCTGCCTCTACAAGGCCTCACTGCATGAACACCTTCACAAGGAGGTAAGGGACAAAAAGAGAGTTTTCCCAATAGATGGCAGAGTAATCATTTTAACTATTATAATTCTGAATCAATAAGACATGACTTATTATTAATATGCTGCATTTAAATAAGTTACATTTCTCACCTGTATAAGTAATTTAGATTCATTTGGGATATGGTGTATTTATTTAATGCATGTATGTGAAGACATCTCCATATCTCCCTCCACAGATGGCGGAGATAGACGGCCATGATGCTGTGGAGATCATCTGCAACACAGAGAGCGTTGAAAAAGATGAGCTTCTGTTGTCCCTATGCAAAGCTTTCCTCACCCAGCAGCTACACAATGGAGACATGTACTACATCTGGTGAGAATAACCTACAAACCTGTGCTCCAATTTACCCAGTGTTTGCATTGTGCAATGCATCGTCTAGTAAAGCAAGCTGTTAAGAGGCACCGTTTTATATTTTTTAATTTTGCTTGGACCGTTGTTGTTTAATCAAAGCATGTAACAGACGTCTTTGGCCTGCAGGGACCTGGTGTTCATCTGGAGCAGGTTGCACCTCAGGGCTCATCCCTCCACACATGATTTCCTGGCCGAGTGTCTGCAGTTGGCTTCTTCTGCCACTAACGTCAGAGCAATCTTCCCCTTCATCAAACTGGTCACCACAGAGGTGCGGACAATGCCACAGCATCTTCGTTTTCCATGTTGTTTCTTAGAACGAGTTGTATATTTAGCACGATGTTGGAAGCTTGCATCTGAAATGTGTGAAGACAGTGACAACGACAATCGGATGAAAATATCAGTTTACCCTGCTCAAGATGCACAGCGTCACATTTGAGTACATAAAGTATATAAATGACACCTTCATCTTGACCCTAACATGATTGTGCTCTCTATCATTTCACCTTGTTTTAACCAGATGTTTGTCTTTGGACAGCTGGGCATTGAAGGAGTCCCGGTCTGCGTGGAGCTTTGTGCCAGGGCTCTGCAGCTGGGCGACACGCAGGCTGACGGTGTAACCCGGTCCCTCGTCTGCAAGACAATCGCCTTCCTGCTACCTCACGACCTGGAGATCTGTCGAGCGTGCGCCCTGCTGGTCTTCTGCCAGGAGCGCACCCTGGAAGCCTACCGAACGGTGTGCCTGCTGTACATGCACCCAGACCAGGAGCCGCATCCCCAAAACAGCCCCGTCAGGACCAACGTTCGCTTCCACATCGTGCAGGTCAGAGGCGGTGGAGAGGGCACTATGTTATCAGATCTAATTGGCTGTGTTAACATTATGACTTATGCCTAAAATGTTTGTCTTTTGATTTTTAGATGCTCAAGGAGCACCTGTGTTTTGACCCGGAGTTTTGGAACCTCATGACCCTCAGGACCCACTGCTTGGGGTTGATGAGTGACAAGGTCATGAAGGCTGTAGTTCTCAGCGAGATGGAGGAGGAGAAGGAATGCAGTGAAGAACTGTCAATAAATACACGTGTCAATGACTCGTGCACACAAGGGTTTGATCCCGGCCAGCGCACCAAGTCTGGAGGGGAAAAAAAGTGTGTTGCCCCATCCAATATTGTTCTTCTGAAGAGAAAATGGAGGAAACGCCTGCGAAGCAGAAACCAATCTTTGTCTGACGATGAGGCCGACCGTGGCGATGATCCGGAGATCAAATACAATCTCAAAGCGACCTCTCATGGCCACAAGCCTGTGTATTCACTAAGGCGCTTGAAAGCTAACATCGAAAACTCCGCCATAGTAAATGTCCCGCTCAACCGCAAGAGAGAATACTTGTCTAGATGCGTGAAGAGCCAAATCTTGAAAAGGAAGGGTCGGAAGAAAAGATGGCTGCAGGGTCTTCCCAGGCTGGAGCAACTGCAGCCAGTCAAAGAGAAGAAGGTCAAAGTTGAGGAGAATACGGTCAAGAGCAAAGGGAAAAAACGTGGACGGAAGCCTTTACAGAAAATGGAACTCTCCTACCCCGATAATGAAATGTGGCTGCCTGAGGAAGAGTTTGGTCTTGAGGATGTAACTGACACGGACGACAGAGAGCGGGATATGCCGCAGTTGGAGAACGAACTTGAACAAAATCGATTTGAGCAGATGGATGATCTTGAGAGGGAAAATGAACTTGAGAAACACCCGGACTTGGTCTCCAGTAGCAAAGAAAAAACCCCAGAGGGATCTCAAACAGAGTTTAGTGAAGCTCTTCCCGAGGAGCCTCGAGCGGCTGTTCCTTCTGTTGAAGCGGATCCTGAACTTGATGGTCCACGCTTGGAGTTACTGGATTGCCCAGTAGAAGTGCTACATAACTACTCTCTGAAATCCAAAAAGCCAGATGGCGAGAAACTTTCTGAGTCCTTAACACCAGAGGAGGTGAACGGTGACACAGGACAGGAGGCCCAGTCCGCAGAGGAAACCGAGCTGTTGAACATTGAGGTCAGTGGTTTTTCAGTAATTCATAATTACTGGTCACATGCATTACACTTTATTGTGTCTTGTTTGATGCATTTTGTCTTGAATACACTGCAGTTGACCGCTTGCGTGCACACAGTCCTTTTGAAAACAGTTATTCAGGAGGAACTCTTTGACACACAGATTTCAATAAGGAAATACACAAGAGGGTTGTTTGTTTTTCTGCAGACCTTTTCTGTTCAACTCATCCTATGGTCGCTTTGTCGTCTTGTCTCCAGGTGAAAGCCAAGAGAACGTGGAAGGACCGAGTACTCCGCACTCAACAGTATGCCCACCTGACGTACCACTGCAACTTCTGCCACAAAGACTACAAAGGCTTGAACGTTATGAGGCATGCTCTGTCTCACCTCAAGAGTAGGAAACTCAAGTGTATACTCTGTGGAAAACGCTTCAAACAGCTCCCTTTTGCCAAAAAGCATATTCTGGACCACATTGATGAAATGAGCAAGCACAAACCCTCCATTAGGCAGCCGTGCGCTGGGGACATTCCAGCCGCTAATGGAGTAGTGCATGATGTGAAAAATGAGAGTCCGCCTCCGGATAAAAATCCGACTTCGGCTATTTCGGCAGAGGAAACTTCCGAGCAGAAGTCCGGAGGCAGGACTAAAGTGTCGATGCTCAAGAGGGAAGATCGAATCATCCGAAACCTCCGCACCCTCATCAAAAAGACATCTGTGCTTCACAAGTGCAAGAACCCCGATGCGAGAATATTCAAACTGGTGGAATTCAAAGACGAGCAGGTCGTCATCGACGACGGCACGGTGACTGTGAGAGATCCAGCCGTGATGGGGGAGGAGAAGCCGGCCGGAGACAACAGCTACGGTCCGGACACGTATCACCTGTGCCCCTCAGAGTCCTGTGATAGAGTATTCCTGAGGATTAGCGCCACGCTAACAAAGCATGCCCTGAAATGCCACATCAGCGACGAGAAGGTGCTGGAGAAGACATTTGTGTGGACCAAACATAAGTGCACTCTATGCCTCAGGTAAGACCATCACAAACGTCCTCATCAGAGTTCATTGTGATCCTCTTATATCCCTTTATATTTTTGAAAGGTTGTTACTGGGCTCACTCCGCTTTCCTCCCACAGGCAGATACAGTTTCTCCAGCATTATAAGGACCACATGAAGCTCCACGGTGATTCCCTCCAGCACTTCTGCTACCACCTGGAGTGTAACCAGCGCTTCTCCACACTGCAGGACCTGAAGGAGCACGTGAACACTCACCAGCCCTTCAGGCCTCAATGTTCATTCACAGACTGTGAGAAGCTCTTCTCAAGCTTTCAAGGTCTCTACGACCACGAGTGGAGACACTACATCCCGGCGCCTCAGAAGGAAGAACTTGAGTTGGGACCCAGCAGACAGATGAAGCAGAGTGAAGAAGCGCCGTGGAAGCAGAGAGTGAAGGTGGAAGATATATGGCTCCAGAGTAAGAAAGGCCAGAGAGAAAGTCCGAGCCCTGGTCACCTGGAAGCTTTCAGAGAAATGAGCAAAGCCGAGGACCACCCGTCCAGGCCTCACAACGGCTCCGGAAACGCTGACGAGCCCACGGACAGCCGTGACGACGTCGTCAATGGACACGAGGGGGAGACGAGACCCGGGCTGTTTGAGGCAAAGGTTTTGGCCTCTCGTGCCGGCGCCGCGCCGAGTAAGAGCTGCCGCAAGAGGACGCCCATCGAGTGGGACCCCTTGAACGTCCGGGACCTCGAGGAGATGTCCACTTTGTCCGAGGGCGTCCAGAAGACGCTGGGAGAGCCGCACATCACCGAGCACAAGAGCTTTAAACCCGAAGACCCCGCGTACGCCACCTTTGTCAAAGCGCCTTTCATCAGGCCGCCGCCCTCCACCTACCTCGACGAATCCAGGCTGTCGATGCGCAAGAGGCGGTCCAATGAGGAGGTCGCTCCGAAGAAAAACGTCTACTGGAGCAATAAGAAAAATAGGGAGGCCGCTCCAGAGAAGCAGCAGGCGGGGGAGAATGTGACCTCCGCGCAGAAGACCAGGCATCGCTGTGACAAATGTCTTTCCTCTTTCAGCGCATTAGAGGAATTGCAGAAACACAAGAGCCTCAACACCTGCTCCCCGCTCTTCGGCTTCGATTCAGACGATGAGAGTAAGTGCACCTGATGCACTGACTATAAAGTCTATTGCATGGATGCTTGTAATCAATATGTCACTCTTTTTTTCTTTTTTCTTTTCTTAGGTTAGTGGTAAGAGGAGCTGTGACCACGGTGACTATAACGGTATAAGACAACAAACACTCTTTAACAGGGTTTGACACCACAACACAACAGCTTGTGCCACATAAACGAGTTGCAACACTAATGATTGTACATTTCTATAAATGACCCCGCCGAACACTACTTTAGAGAGCAGCCGTGTCTGTTTTTGGTTTTAAAAATCCGAGGCCCGCTAGCAGCCGCAACACACTAACAAGCAAACTTTGGGTAGCCGGTGATGGTCATTTTCGGGGTCAATTAATGAAGGTGTTCACTAGAAATGCTATACCGGTTTTTGGCCAGACCGCACAGCCCTTCCATGTACTCCTCCTCGCTCAGGACAAGCATCAGAGATGAAGGAACGCTGGAGGCCTTTCCTCATAATGCCACGCAGTGTTGAATACCAGTTTGTAAACAAAGGGAGAATATGTGCCAAAAGGTTTTATGGTTGGATTTCCTTTTCTCAGTTAATTTTTTTTTTTTTTAAGAAATAATTGGTACAGCCAAAACTAGTTTGTCATCAAGAAGATTAAAAAAAAAAATCTGATGAATATATATTCGCTTAATGTGTGGCAATTTAATATTTATTTGCTTTTTACAAAGCAACGTGGTTAAAGGCCTATTTCCTATTTTTTATAGTGACAGACATTTGTTGGACTCACCACACCATGAAGTTAAAGTAACACATGTGTCACATGTGTTTATTCTTCAGTTTGACTAAATTACGTTTTGCCTTTGTTAGATGGGCTGGATTTACGTAATGCTGACATCTATTGTAAGTCTCTCGATTTTGGAGTTTATTGATGAAAGGTACCTTAAATATTTTTCATTTCGTAAAAGAAATAGAGCTGTAATTCATTTTGGGGAAGGAATGCGTGGTGTTCATCTGGCTTTGAGGTGTTTTCCCCCTGGGACTTCTGGCTTTCACACCTGTGGTGTTCAAATATTATGCCAAATGGCTCCAGCTTATGCTTTCTAAGTCTTGTCCTTTGTGTTGTCCAAAAAGTATGAAAAACAGTCCGTGCAAATATGAAATCTAGTGAGAATCCTTTTGATTGGTGAAATGAGCTCAATGAGTGTTGCCTTCTCATGTTTGGGGAAATATCGTTGTCTTCCTAACAAATCATGCACAATCCGGTTTGCGTGCATCCTCTCTAGAGAGGATGCACGCAAACCGTAGAGCAGTGACGGATGAGTCTTCTCTCCGCATCTGCTCAATTTGATTTGAATTCTAAATAAATGCTCCAAAGCGTTCTCTCCTGCAGCAGCTTTTCAAACTGAGGCGCTTCGGTCCTTTTAGGTTTTAAAGCAGCATCACTCTTCTAAGCTTTTACCAAAATGTCTGAAACCGTATAAATCTGCCTTCATACTGTCGCAATATCATCCTCTTCAGTATAGAAAGAATTCACCGCTGCATTTGTGCCAAGTCTGAATCTCTGTGTAGGACAGAAGGTAAAGATCAACATTAGATCCGTCACAGTGCCAGTTTGCTCTAAATGTTAACTTTTCTTTTTACTCTGTTTGACACCACGATCATCATGTGACACGTAGAATATGTGTGTATATACTTGAGATGGTTCATCTTTGTATCGGACTGCTTATTTATATGTACAAATGTTAATATATTGGATTTGTAAAGGTATTGATTCCCTATTTTTCTTAAAGAAAGTGACTTGTGATTTGTTTTAATAAACAAATTAAACTATGTTGTTGCCAATGATTCTATTGTTTAATACTTGTGCCAGAGTTTTTTTTTCCTTTTGTTATCTGATTTTAAAGTATATATTTTACATGCCATGAGATAATACAGCAGACAAATTTTATTTCAGCATTGCATAATTATCATTCAAAAACATATTGCTTTATTGTTGACCCCAAGGCAAGAGGAAAATGGTATATTTGAATTGGCTCATTTAAAAAACTTTTTGCACCACACTTGCCCTGATACATGAGGTAATTGAGAGTACAGGATGATCAATAAAAGGTTCACAAAACTTTTTTCCACTTTGTCCCAGCCTCACGCAATCGGGTGGAGTGAAAGCCAAGTGTGCACCTTCTGTCTTTAGCTGGAACGGGTGCAGGGTTGGATCTCTTTATTCCAGTACTACAGGTCTAAGTCCGCGAGTCTTCTACATGCATTCTAGTTTGCTGCTACTTGTAGCCTAAGAACAAAGAAAGTGACCGTGTCTTTCCTAAGAGCATGGACTGTGCACGCCGTGCTGAGTGATATACAGCATGCATCACGCTGAGGACATCAACCCACTCATTGTTTTCACTCACATTTTCTTCTGACCTGAGATAAGAAAAACCTTCAATTATGGAAACAAAGGTGGCAGAAAAAAGGGGTTTTCCAAGCTACACACAGTCCTTATAACTAAACATGAATTCAGTGGCCATCACACTGGAACATGTGTTAAAAAGCGAAACGTTTAAGTCCAGGTGAAATGGAAAACGGATTTAGTTGAAGTTCAAAAAATAAAAGTCCTGTACAGTTCAGTAATCCTGCGTTGAGAAAATCAATCCACACAAAGTGCTACATTTAACTTCTGAATAAACGAAATGCAATGAAAATAGTTTCCCATTTCTGCAGACCACATTGTATGTAAAATAGGCGCAAATATGTCTCAACAGCATTCAAATTTGGTGATAAACATGCAAGTGTCAGGGATGCAGTTGTGATCATTACAAACATTCCTATATATCTTTTACAAAACATCAGTAGCTCTTTTTCATTTAAATGGAAGACCTGGATCAAAAAGAGGGGCAGAAACAATAGTTTATACAATACTTTGCGCTCGAAACAGGAAGCGCTTTCTTTTTTTACTTCGTGACAGGAGCCTACAAAGAGGATGACACACACCAAGAGGAGACAACGCCCTCGTAGCCACAAGTACGGTCCAACCTGTGGCTACAAGGAGGACAAGTGACCACAGAAGCACCTTAGAGGGCGTTTAATAAAATTGCTTTGAAAAAGAAAATAATTCATATATTTCATTGGTAATTTTTTGTTGTTTTCTTTGAACGAGAGGATCGCAATAATCCAGGACCCCTGAGTGTGGACATATTAGTAAAGGTGAGGACTGGAAATCGGTGTCCCTCATCCGGTTAGTTTGCTACAGAACAAAGTTGCAGTGTGCAATATAATTTCTGTCGGCTCCCTTTTACTTTAAAACCAGTTAGTTTGAACGTGCAACTCGTATGCAGCTTCCAACAACACATGACCTTAAAAGCTAGGATAGGCCAAAAGAAAGTCGTACGAGTCGATGGTAGTGCAAAAGTGCCCCCTCCCACCGCTTGGATTTACAGTTTATATTGCATAAAAACCATTTGCATGGTTGAGGACCATTAGATTGCATTAGGCAAGAACATCCACATCATCATCATCATCATCATCGCCAAGCTGGTCAAACAGAAAATGCAGCTCAGTAGAAAGCGGACATATGCAAAGAGACTTTGCGTATAGCTAGACGTGAGTGTGTGTGTGTGTTCAGTGGGAGCTGTTGGTGCCCCAGTCGTAAGGGAGGAAGCTGACTTTGGTCTTCCCCGCGGAGAGGACACCCTGCAGGCTGGTCTTCTTCGGAGAGTCGCCCATGTGCTCCAGCACCCATTTCAGCAGCTACATGGGAGTCCACAGAGAGAACACACAGTGAGGTCTAGTATATATTGTAGCACATATTGTACTTTCACACACACACACAGATTATAATACAAAAGGTCACCCCTCAGACTTACCTTTTCATCAGTTCCTCCAAAGTCAGCTTTGTACCACTTGAATATTTGACTGAGCCGCACTTCACTTTTCCCAGAATCCACCAAACAGGCTTCGTCGTTCTCCAAGAAGGCCTCAGCCGCTGTGCGCAACTGGCCGTCGATGTCCTGATGATGAAGTGGAGTAGATCAGAAGGGATTTTGGACCCGTCGAGCTCCCAATATGTACGATATAACATTAGTATTCATTTTTTTAATCTGCCTACCTGTGGAGTATACGTTTTAATTGGTGGGCAGCCCTTCGCACCGCAGTTCAAGGCAAAGTGGATGAGGGGCTCAGCATCTGGAAGGGCCACCTAGAGGACAACCCGGGAATTGAAACTCAACGTTACATGATTTATTAAGCGTCAACGGGTCGTTGGTGAACCAGTGAAATGTTCAGCTGTGACTTGACAGCACGTCATAATACTTGTAGTCGTGGGTCTGTTTTGGAGAAGGGTTTTAGAAGCTGTGCGACACCTTTTCTGTTCCC
This sequence comes from Apeltes quadracus, assembly GCA_021346845.1. Classification (NCBI taxonomy): domain Eukaryota; kingdom Metazoa; phylum Chordata; class Actinopteri; order Perciformes; family Gasterosteidae; genus Apeltes; species Apeltes quadracus. The sequence continues at coordinate 12,502,907 of CM037932.1, read as the reverse complement.
TCTCAGAACTCCGTTCTCAATGTCCTGCAATGTGAACACCTCTCCTCCAATCAGGTAGCTCACGTAGTTGAAAAACTACAGAGAAGGGGGGAAAAAAATGTTTATGTCACCCAGTCCTGCTTAAGAACATCATCCCAGTAGAATTGTCTTCCTTACATGCCTTTTACAGTACAAGCATTTTGAATTTAAAGGATTTTGTTAAAAAAGGTAAGAGTAACCTACTCTGTATCTTTGCCACATGTTTGTGGGGGCCCCCAGGCGGAGGGAACCGTGGATGACCAGGGCGTTGTAGATGTTGATGAAGAAGGCCAGCTTCTCCTCCCGACTCAGTGAAAGCAGCTCCACCCTCTGCAGCTGGACGGCCAGCTCACAGTACCGGTCGAAGGCGGGGTTCCCCAGCATGCCCTTGTAGTCCACGGACTGCGGGAAAACAAGCAGGACACGGCCCCGTTAGCGCCCAGTAAACACGCCGCGTCAGACGCCGCCAGTCAAGGAGGACATTACCTTCCCGTCAGCGGAGAGGTGATCAGAGAACAATTTCAGAATCAGCTCCCGTACGAGCAAAGAGAGTTCGGCCGCTGAGGAAGAGAGAGAAAAGGTGGTTGATGTTGGATGGAGTTTCCTGGTTGGATTCATCAAACCGACAGCTGAGCGTTAAGGGCAACGGTATCGCCTTGACAAATTTTGCTCTAAGCTCTACAAAAGATCAGTCCAACCTCAACTTCATACAAATATGATTATTAAATCGGAAATATTACTCGTGAGGAAGAAGCATTGCTGACAAATAGAAGAAACACCAAGCACATACAGCGACACTTTGAAAAGCAGAGATTAGAATGAGTGTGTTGCACAACGCAGACCAGCTTGTTAGTTGAGTGCACAACATTCATGTGTGGAAACGATACAGAGCCAGGCAATACGACTTACCACCACTACACAACAAAAAAGCTTTCAAGAAATGAATAATAATAAAAGCAAAACCTCCGGAAAGAAAACATGGTATTGAAATAAGGCTTTAGTGATATATATATTTTTCTCTTCATTTCTTCAGAGTTCTTAGAAATGTATTAAAATAAATCAAAAGAACTGAATTCCCCAGAAAATGTATTTCTTTTTTTTTCTCAACAGAGGCCACATGACAAATCACCAAGCTCTACTTCAGTTCTTCCTGCCACTCAGCTCACTGACGTAACACACAAACCAAGCCGGCAGCATAGAAGAGGACAGGCAATGGAGGGCATTGACCCAGCAGTGGACGGGCAGTGGGCGGAGGCCCCAGAGCCCGGTCCCGTCCTGACCTACCCGGGATGGGGCTGCACGCGGCCGTCTGTCCAGCGTTTAGAGCTGAATGCGGGTCGTCCTCCAGCAGCCTGTACAGTGCGTCTTTCCCTTCTTCAAAACTGCCTTCCTGCAGCCCGGAGCCACGCACATTGACCATGTACTTCTTCTGCAACAACGCCTGGCCAGTACTACTGGCCTCGGCCCTGGCTAGCGCACACACACACACACACACGGCCAATGTACTTAGTATGAATTTGGAGACAGTTCAGCGGGTTCCCAGATCGAATGAAATCCCCAAAAACGAGAGCCTGTTTCACTGCGGGTCTGCAGCCTTACTCACCCATGCCCTTTTCTTTCTGCAGCCAGTCAACCAGTTGATCACATGAGAAGCTCTTTTTGTACACTGTCAGTCCCCTCCAATGACTGCCAATCACATTGGCATGTTTGAGGTCCCCTACCAGGTCTGCCAACTCATCTCTCTCACACACAAACTCTGTGAGGGCAGGAACATGCCAAGCCACACGTGTACAAAACACATAAAAACACACAAACTAGTGTATAGTTCTTCATACCAGCACATAAATGATTTGCAATATGAATGGAGATATTTTGTATTTGGTAGCGACACTAGGTTGATCTTGCTCCACAAAAAGGCTGTGTACGAAACCTCTTTGGACAGACTCTTTGTCTCACGTGATGAGGTTTATCTGCTGTTACTCAAACACACCACTTTACACATCTTACACGTTTCAACACTTGAAGAAAAAGACACAGTGCTTTGTGCTGGGTTGATGAATGACACACCTTCATCCGTCTCCCCCGCCGTGTCCTCTGGTTGATTCTCCTCCGGTAGTGGTGGAGCATCTGCTGGAAGAGGCTCCTTCTTCACCAGGTTCACCAACCTTTGAAGCTCCTCAGGAGCCTGAGGGAGAGAAGCCGATCAAACCACACAATTACACTTCATATACATATTGGCTATAATGTATATTTATATGCATACATTACGTCTTCCAAAAAGTTTGCTAGTTTTCAAAAGGAGGAAGTCGTATCTTGTAGGTATTTTCCACCCCTTCTCACCAATTTCTGTAGGTCATCGTTGCCCCCGACATGAATGTTGTTAAAGAAGATCTGAGGGACCGAGGTTCGTCCCGTCAGCTCCTTCACCCTGGCTCTCAGCTCCGGGTGCCTCCCCATGTCCACGTCACACACGGGCACTCCCAGACGCCCGAGGGTGGCTTTAGCCTGCACACAGTGCGGGCAGCCCTGGATCGAGTAGACCGTCACCCGGCCCAGAGCACTGCCCTCCAACTCCTCCATCTGCAACACAGGGTCAGCAAAGGGTTTCATGCTTCAGCTCTGCAGAGAAAACCGGCTGAGCTTTTTCTACTTCTAATTTTTTGCAAGTTAAAGTTGTATTAAGCTTTGGTCTCTTTTATTTGTGTGGATGTGTATTTGTGTTCAATATGATAATGCATGCAACGCAAGAGGTTTGTGTGTACAAACATTTTTCTCTTCCTACATCCTACAGGTTTTAAAAATTCTAGATTTATTCCCAACCCTCCTGTAACGAGATCTGCCACTCATTGACACGTATACCATTTTAAATCTAGTATTTAGTACCTGTATCCATTCCTTTCAGTCACAATGAGAAAACTGAACTAAATGAATTTCCTCATGGCGCGGTGCTTCAGATACCAACTTGTTGTCGTTAGATTTGTTTGATCTCGTGGCCAGTTCAGCGGTATAAAAGTCCTCTATGACGTCTGGGTGATCATTGACAGTTGATTAACTGTATTTGTCAGACTTTGGGCTGACGTAAAATTCCTCTCAGCTCATTTTGCATTTCCTCGTTGATGAAAGCAGGCCGGTGTGGTGTGGATTTCCACCCAAGGAACTAGATTTGGTTTTGTAAGAAGTGAGCCAATGGCAGTTCCTCATTCGTTGTGACAGCCTCAGGCGAGCAGTTAGTCAATATTAGCCAATATTACGATCATGAAGGACGGATTAAACCTCACGTTACTGATACAAATCGGTGCTGATTTCTCTACTTCTTCCCCCCCCCCCCCCAAGTTGGTTCGCGAAGCTCGTTACATTATCGTAATATTAACGTCTTGGACGTTGGTGACGCGTGGATGTTGAGCACAATTGGGAAGAATTGTTACGTCACGGTGAGGTGGGGAAAGAGTACCGAGTTGTATGTAGAATGACACGAATTGTTTTAGAAAAAAGTTGTTGGCTACATTTAAAAAAAAAAGGCGAACGCAACGTCAATCGTTAATATAAAATCTCGTTTTCCTTAGTGCGATTTACGGAGTTTGGAAGAGAACATCACATTTGATAGTTGGGATAAATGAACACTAATAAACACGACAAAACTATAAAAAAAAAATTCTTGAATCCGTTTCTCACACAACCCGTTTAGTGACCAAATGAGCATTACCTAACAACGTCACCACATTTAAGCTTAAAACGCGGAATGGCGATAAGAAGCGTGGATAATAATTAGCAAATAAAACAGTACGTTACCTTTCAGTGAGTGACAACTTTGCTTAATTCGGAAGCAATATTACAATTTAAAATCCCACAGCTTCTCCCGTTTATGAAAACATGCGTGTGGACACACGTATCGTTGAGTTTTTCGTAACGCCACCCGGAAGGTCACTTCTCTTGCAGGTAAAGTACCCAGCTGCACTGGCAGTATATCATCATTGCGCATGCTAGCCGGGTGTCAAATGAGAGCGATGCTAGCCCACATTAGCTACCTTGTTTGGCTAACGGGAGCTTGTGTCATGATGCCTTCAGGTACGCCTCGTAAACGAACTGAACTACAAATCATTTCAGCCACATTCTCTTTACCATTATTGTTTCATCTGTAAACTTACGTTTTCCATTGTAAACATACATCAATATTATGGAGTATGTTTAGCACTATCATCACCGGTTCATTCCAAAGACATATCTACATGTATCTATCTATCTATCAGTCCGTCTCTCGACATATATCAGTTATATTATTGTATTAATGTTATTATTAGTAGTAATAGTAGTAGTAGTATTAAAACTTTAGTTTTTATTCTTTTTATTTGATTATTTGATTTGATTAGTTTGTGTTGTTTACATTGTTTCAATTTAAAACATGCACTGCGGTACTCGATGTTGCAAAATGCCAACGTAATACTTGGGCCTAGATCCTTAAACGGTAAACGTTATTAGCGTGTTCCCTTACAATATGCTATGTTGGTAATAAAATACATGTTTCATGTATGTTCAAGTATGTTATTCATGAACACCATTAATTCCTGTGGTCTAAAAAGCAGCTCCATGTTTTCCCGGATATTTGCCACGGTTTCAAGCGGAATGTTTCGCTGCTGGTACAGGTTCCTACACGGACACATTTCTAGCAGGACGCGAATGGACGATCTTTGGGAAGAAGAGGGAATTTTATTTTGCGTTGGCGGAAATGTCGGGCCTGTCAAAAACCGAGCGCGCTGGATGTAGAAATATACTGAAGTTAATGTCGAAAGACCACTTACTCTCACTTAATGACACCGTCACGAATAAGATGATAGTAGTGGAAACTCTGTCAGGTATCGTATGTTTTCATCTTTGCCTGTTAGCAAGGAGCAAGTTAGAAGGCATAGCGTTATGGGCAACGTTCGTTATTAACACTCCTTCATGTTTTGATTTGGTTCACCTTCACCTCTGCCTAACGTAGAATGCTCATATGCTCATATAGAAGCCTCGGAAACAATCCTCTGCTTCACTAAAACTGCCGAGGAGTTCCTGAAAAGGAAGAAGGTTCATCGCGACCTCATATTCAAGTACCTGGTCGAAGAGGGCGTCGTCATGCCACCGAACAGCGACAAACACCAGCTGGTGAAAAGGACCCTGGAGCTCTGGTCGTCCGGCAAGGTAGAGACAGGAGGTCGGCTTAGGGTTTACTCAGCATGTCCTATTGGAACACGTCTACTGAAAAGTAATACTTTGAATACACTAATAAAGTATCGTGTCTCTAAGGCTGTGGGTGACGAAAGCCTTCCGGGACCGAGCGATGAGACGAGGCAGAGGCCGACCACAGAGACGACGATCACGGAGGTGAAGGTCGAGGTGGGCTTTGACCCGCTGTTACTGGGCCAGCAGTTCTGCAAGTGGTTCTTCCAACTCCTAAACAGTCACAACCCCTCACTGGGCCAGCCGCCTCAGGATTGGGGACCGCAGCACTTCTGGCCAGATGTGAAGCTCCGTCTTCTCGCCAAGTAAGAATGTCATGAAGTAGTTTAGGTTGTCTTTGTTGGCTTCTGTTAGCTGGACCAACTGTCAAATGCATTCAGAAGGATCTAAAAGATTAAAGGGTAGATGCAGATGGGGTCCTATTAAAATAGTTCCGATTTGATTTGTGGAAAATGGCTTTTCGCTAAACTGTAACTGTGCCGGGGCTCCCTTTTTCAGAGCTGGCAGCGAACACATGGAGGATTTCCTGGGAGCCGAACTGGTTAGCCTTCGTCTGCTGGCCTTGATCAAGGAAGAGCACCTTCTCTTCAGTCCCAATCTGCAGCCCCTCGGCCTCAGGACGCTGGCCTCCCCCCACGGCATGGTACTGGTGGCTGTGGCTGGGACCATCCACAGAGACGAAGCCTGTCTGGGTATTTTTGAGAAAATCTTTGGTCTGATCCGTTCCCCGCTGGACAATAACAGCTGGAAGATCAAGTTCATCAACCTGAAGATCAGAGGGAAGGATGCTCTGGGTGGGACAGATACGGTAGCCCCTTCCTTGAGTTACAGCTCAACAGAATTGCAGTTCCTAAGCAGTGGATAAACGCTCTTTCTTTTACATTATTTAACCAGTGAATGTATCTAGACTCATTTAACTTGCCCGAACACATTCATCCATGGAATGGTTTTTCCAGGATCAAGACCTGGCAACGTCTACCCTCTCCCACCTTATTTTTGGCGTATCAAGTTGTAAAGGCAGGTGGACATCTAAAAGTTATTTGCACATAAAGAAACTACGAAGCTTGAGTAAAGGTTCCCAAATGTCTTACTTTCCCAAAAATGTCAGCCTTGGTTGGTTCTTGTTCTGGTTGTGGAAATATTTCTGCACCAAATATTCTCCACCTCAGTAGTTTTGCTTTTGATTTATGTGCCTTAAATAATATATAATGTAAATAAAGACATAGGATACAGATTACAAAATGTATCAAATATAGATTTTATCAACCTGTGTGTACACTTGTGCTCCGTTGATAATGACATGACAAGATCACTACTAGCAAGCAGAATGAATTTTATGTTTTCTTTGTAATTGACTTTGTAGAGCCATATAAAATGTTCAATGCAATCCAAGATGTGGATTATTGTGTGCTGTTTTTTCATATGATGAGTAAAGGGCAACCCACAATGTTAATGGCTGATTTGTGTGTCAAAGAACCTTACAAACTGACCGTAATCATGCAAAGGCTTGTTGTGGGATCTCATGTGTCAAATGTCTGCGCAGTGAACAGATGGTGGAGCTCCTGGTTGCTGAACTCGTTGACCCCGGCGCTCTGGTCTACGCTCATTGTGTTGTGTTAATCAGAATATCCAATGAGATTTATTTTCTTTCCATCAGCCACATTTCAAATATAAATTTGGAGTTCTTTCTCTGACTGCCTTTTATTAATGGAAGTGTTGGTCATTTGGATGCAGCTTTTTCTATTTTCTGATACGGTTAACTTTCTAGTTTTACAGACCATTTTGTGATGTTTCTTTGACAACTGTTTTTGAACCAATTTCGTTTGGGCTCCGGCATCATACTTGACAAAACATTGTGACTTAAATGTGAGTTATCCATTTCCCCTCAGCTGTAGTGTAGAATAGCTGTCTCAATACAGAGTCGTATGGTCATAATTGTGAGTTGCACATTTTGACAGCACATCTGGGGGAGAATGACCGTTAAGTAGTTTAGAGCTTATTTGTTTTCTGTATTTATCCTGGGCCATATTTTCATTTTGTCCAAATTTCCATCATGTTTTATTTTGCCTCAACCAAAACAGAACAAAAATGACATGAATTATTTTACTTGATCATAAGGAGGCCAGATGCAGAGCAGTGATTAATCACTATACAGCCTATCACAGATGCTGTATTCAAGAACATTGGTATAGTCACATAATTTACCAAAGCATTGTGAAAATGGACACATCTTTTTCTTGCTGACAAATTCCCAGTTTTTGGGACGATGCAAAGAAAAACCAAAACTCAAAGATGATCTTCATAGAAACCCCAACTCTTTGTTTCTGATGTTCATAGTAAGTGAACATAGTTTGTAGCATTTTATACCCCCACTTATGTATTTTTTTTTTTCAACAATTAGTACCATTCAAACACCAGCAGAGGGCAAGCATGAGTACATTGTGCGAGCTTCGCACAACCACATGTGAGTGATTACTGGGTGGTCAGACATGCAGTAAATAAACACTTTCATTAACTGTGCTCAGGAAGTAAACTGCCATTTTGTTCTTTACCGGTGGAAATGGCACATGACTTGCAGATGTTTTTGCCCAGCGCTTGTCAGAACCGCTTACATCCTACATTTAGCGATGGGAAGTGGAACCGTCCACGGAGGGATCCGAGTGATGAGGAGGCAGGAGAGGATTCAACCTCCTCATCATCAACACGGTTCTCAGTTCACTGTAAAGCAACAAAGCAACAACTGCAGGGAGAAAAACAGGATTTTATCCCCATAACAGCTTTAACAACTGGCATTTTTAGCCACATTTCTCTTGCTATATGGCTTATCACCCCCCACCAATAATTGTACAATACCAAATAACAAATGTACAATATGAGTAACGTGCTTCGATTGGAATTGTTATTCATAAATTGGCTGTGATTTTCCATTGATACTAGCGTAGCAGTCAGGGCCTGGTGGGGCACAGACTATGCCAGCGCGACTCCGTGGCTTCGGTGGGAAATGTCACATGTGGGAAATTGTTCTTGGCAGTTGTCTTCAAAGGTCCCTGGAATAGTTTGTATCTGCGACGGTACGGTTTGGAGAGACGTGGCCCTTTGTGCTTTTACTCGGGGCCATAGTTGCGGCGAGGGGGAGACCGCGGCGGCCATTGATCTCAGCCTGTTCACCTCTCAGAAAGAATAATAACAAGCTGCTCGCCTCCATGTCTTTATGGCACTTGGCTTCCCTTGCGTTTTAATAAGTGGTTCAGCCACGGGCGCAGCCCCTCCGCTTGGGTTCAGAAATACCGCTGCAGTGGCGTCTGGTGAGGCTTGTGACTCCGAGAGCTTTTTACTTTTCTTCTCTTTTTTTTTTGCTCCCCCCGTTCCTGTCCTCTAATAGGGAAGTGTGTTTGTCATAAAGATCATGCTGAATCTTAGATGCATGGGTCTTTGAAATAGCTCTTGAGTGGTGAACCATGACGTCTGCTGCCTTTAATGGTCAATCCATTTTTTCCCCTCGACTTTATCCTATTTTGTGAAGTATTGCATGTTTGGTCTGCTCTTAAAGATGACTTTATTAAACACTTCAAGCTACAGCCATGTTTCTCTCTCTGACAACCTGATGGCTTTATAGAGCCGTTAATGCGAGTGTTTTTTTTTTTCTTTATGTCTGCAGCAGTAATTCTTAAAGTGGAGCCCAGGGGCACTCAGGCTTCTTTCAGGGAGTTCAAGGAGTCCTTGTAGTGGTTATATGGAAAACGAGTACTAAGTGTCCTCTTTATAGTGTTTATTGTTTTTATAGAATTTATCCTAAACAGACTGAAATAACTATATATATATATGTATATATATATGCAAAAAAAAAGATCTAATCTAAAAAAAGATTACCGCACACTGTTGGTTCGCTCAGGTCTGAGCTCTCAGGTGTGTCTTAATTACCTTCTAGTCACATGACCAGTTGTTTGCAACGTCCATTTTAAATGCCAATATCCAATATTCCCATAAACAGTTAAATATGATCAACAATTAACAGACACAGACATAGACCACGTCCTAAAATATATACAATATACACACAATTCTTATCAAATATATACACATACACATATACACATAATTATCATCATCAAAAACAGTGTGCGGTAGAACTGTCTTTATTTTTGCTTTTAAGTATGTTCCTGCAATCTACCTGCACCTAACCAGGCTGTGTGTGGATCTTGATATCATTTGGAATATATTTGATATATATTATCAAGCAATTTGCCCATATGGATTTGTTTTAGGTATATAACGTTGTTATGAACTCTTTCACAATGTGATTTACGACTCATCTTCATATATCATGTTAATATGTTCATTTTATTTTGCTCAGTGATATAAATGTCAGTGCGTTTTTGACCTCATGGCGACTTGAGGCCAGAAGAGGGCGGACGAGCCACAGGCGAGAGAAGAAAGACTTTGATCTCTGGCCAAGAGAAGAGTGTGGAGGAGGGGGGGGTACAAATCCATTTTACACCATTACGTGAGGAAACTCATCAACGCCTCAGCGCAATCTGAGGGAGCTGATGTTACTCGGCAGCCTCTCGCTGGCCACTGCCGCCAGGCAGACAGTAAATTTCTCCGGTTTGAATTGTGTTTCATTAGAGTAATGGGTTTCTAAAAGAGGGACACGTTACACTGCTGCCTTTCATAGGCACAAGAGAACATATTTCAAAAGTGTGAGTAATTTATTGATACCTGTGACAGATTTACAAAACTTTTACAGCTTTACAGACTGCTGGATTTATGAATACGCTCGATCAATAGGAGATACTAATTCTCCTGCTGACAAAACATGTTCAAGGAAAGTTTCAGCAAAGTTTCACAACTTCGACAGAGTCGTTTTTGTCATTTTCGTGGAAATTGTGTTTCATAAACCAAAAGACACAGAAACAGTCACATGACTCCAGCAGGAGGGAATGAGGTCACCATCCACAACTCTCCAACTGTTGCACAGGGGTTAGGATTTCACTTTTTTATTTTATTTTGGAGGCTTATTAAATGCACTGTCGAGATTTGAGTTTTGTGACTGATTGTGAACAGTATACATGTTTTGAGTCTGCCCGAATCTATTATATGAATGCCCTAAAGAGCGAGACATTACATCACGCCAATTTGTCCGGGTCAATTCCTGCCACATGTTTACTGCCTGGAAAGGTCTACTTAGATTACAGATGGAAGCAAAGTTGTACAATCTACATTTAAAGGACATCACGCAGTGAGGGAAGGAGCTGACAACAAGGTGGCATCCGGTTTGTTCTCGTGTTTGTTTGACCTCACGTGACCTTTAAGCCTGAGCCTTTACTTTCCACGTGCATTCTTCCTCATTGTTCCGTTTCAACACAAATTGGTTTGGACCTTTCGAAGCAGCCGTCACAGTTCACATCAACCCGTCTCTCGGCCCGAGCGGTGTATCCTTACACATGCATCATCATCTCGCGTAAACAGTGGAAATGCGAGACCGCCGGGGGAACGGACGCCGATCAAGGCAACAGCGCGAGGGGCTGAGTGAAAAGATCCTGGCCGGTGACATTCTGGTTTAGCGTCAGTTTATTTACACTGAAGCAACTATGCTTGTTTGAGGGAACGCACGCAGCCAAATCGGAAAATCATGGGAGGGAACATCGGGGGAAACAAACACGTCCCTCACATGGAGATGAACTTGAGTTGAGCTGGCGCCCCCCATCTCTCTCTCTCTTTTTATCTCTTTATGTTGCTCCGTCTCTCTCCCTCTCTCGCACATAGTGGCTCCACTGTGCAGCTCCGCGCCGAGTCCCTTTCGTATGCAGGCGCCGGGGCCCAGACGAGGGCCTTCCCTTGGCTCTCGAGCCGAACAGAGAAGATGGTGTTATCAGAATGTTGCCAGGAGCTTGTCAGCTCGCATTGGGCCGGGGCTGAGCGAGTGGCCGGTTGGCGGATGCGTGTCGATGCCGGGCTCCCAGCGCCTTCCCTCCGCGGACATCTGCTGTGTGCGTGTGGAAAGTGTGGAAAAGCTGTGCGGTTTGTCTGTGGTTTGCATCTTAATCCTCCATCTCTTCGGCTGCAACAGTGCCTGGCCGAGCGAACCGGCGGCTCCGCGCGCCTCGCATGTATTAATTGCCCTTGCCTGGCTCGCTGTTTGCTTCTGATTACACTCATTAATTTCAATTCCCCAGGAAGCCACCACCACTGTAGCTGCCTTTACACACACAAACACACACACGCACAATCTTACTCCCACATATATGAATAGACGCATAGTTGCACGGACACAACCTTGCATTTTATGTACAGTGAGACATTTTTTGCATTCTTTAACATGGATTTCTTCCTCTGTATGATTTCTCCTCAGTTGGCAAACCCACGGGACGCGGCAATAATGGTTCAAAATAGAATTCTTGCATTTGAGTGGGAGGGAGTGTTTGTTTGAGCAATTCCCTGAATAATACACACTATGTTTTTAATCTTAAAGCACTATAAATCAATAATTATTATTTATATCAAGAGCATACAACGGGATTTCCTGATCAAACAAGAACTGGCGGAGTCTCTGCAGAACAAACAGTTTCCTGAGACGGTTGGCACAGATGCCTCGTCACGTTGACACAAGTTGTTCTGACCCGCTGGTCATAAGTCACAGTCCCCATCTCACCAGGTGGACCACATCAGGAAAACTCTCAACATCTGGGCTGGCAGGGTGGCCTGGTAGTTATGATGCGACAGATTTTGTTCAAAATTGTCGGTAAAAATCCACATCTCATTTTTGCTTTTGACTCATTAAATTTCAAACGAAAACACTTTCCTCACAGCAAATGTAGCATATTCAGCTAAAGTGCAGCAGCTTAGTGGCTGGTGAGGGAAATCGGACCCTAATAAACAAACAGGAAGTTAATTGTGTAGAAAAATATCAAGCAATTCCAGTATTCGGCAAATGGAACAGACGCCATGGAGTCAGAATCATTTGTAACAGTCACTTAGTGTTTTAAAATGTGTGGTTGCACACGGGTATTTCTTTCCGTCCACGCTGGTGCCGCCACCATCAACTGTTTTCTTTTGCACTTTGAAGTTGAGAATGACGTACTGAGTGAAGCTGCTACTCCTCCTCAGCAGCGGCTAAGCTGACCGAAGGGGCGGTCAAACCCTCCCATAATGCACAGCTCTTTGGCCTCTTGCCTTCTGTCACCCTGTCACCTCGGAACCTGGGACTTACTGGGAAAGTGGGGCTCCTGGAACTGACTCATCGGACAGCTGTACCTTAAAGGGCCTCGCGGGGGCCATCGCCTCCGGGGTCACTGCTCTGCGCTCTGATTTGACGGCCAGGCACAAATAAAAACCCCTGAAGCTTGAAACAACTTCCTCGCCGAGCCCACGTAACCCAATTAGGGAACCGGTGCGCAGTCGGAGAAAAAACGAAAACATCCCGGACGCATATTCCCGGGACGGCCGCGGCCGTTTACGTAATCCATTTCTTATTTCACCCTCTTCCGGAGATTTTCTAGGACTCGGATTGGATTTTAATGATCCATCAAGGAGTGACTCAACAACTCAAATACCAGTGGGCTGCAAACATCCCGAGACAAGCACCTCACATCATTGTATTAACCCACTGCTATCTTTTGAAAGCATAATCAAGATAATGAGATTGGCTCAGCTGGGTGGCTGCTGAAAGCCTACACGTTACCCAGAGTGCAGTGCAGGCTGCGGGGCTACTGCAGGCCGAAGGCAAAGACAAATGGAGGAATCACTGCTCTGGCAGAAGGTCCTATTGATTGATAAAGCACCCTGTGGATTGGGCTGTGAATTGTTAGCCCCCCATGGTTGTTTTTTTTTTTTTGTGGGATACCAGACTGTTGCCCCGAAGGCCCAGAACAATACAGACAAGCAGAGAAAGACAGCGAAATCAATGACTGTCTCACTCAGGGCTCGAGTCTGTTCGTCCAAATCACCTAAAGTGGCTCCCTTGGCACCTACCTGCGCCTACCGCCGCTGAATAACACAACAGGATTTGTTAAAGACACTGCAGTTCAAGGAGGAACGGTGAGCATCTCCTGCAGAGAACCAATCAATGACTGAAGACAGATGAATTCCTATCAAAAATAAAGACAAGTTGGGTGTTAGAAAGCAACTCGCACGCGCGAAAAGACCACAAATTGCATCCAGCGGACGACGAGGACGATGAGGAATGCACGTGATGAAGGCAGCATTTGTCTATTGAGACAAGACCAGGCCCCAAGTTGTCTTCTCTCTCCCTCGTGGGCTTCTGACAGAGCCGGATAGGCCTCTTCACCGCTGACAGCCAATGTCCTCATCCATCCTCATCCGAGAGACCAACCCCGCCTAGATTTCCCCCGACGAAACCCCGACGCAGAAACCCCCTCGCCCCCAGAGCTCAGCCGAGGCCCGGAGTCGGGAGTGTCCCCCGCGGCGCCTCTGTCAATATGTCATCATCGTCATAGCTGCCAGCTGGCAGCAGAGGAACCTACTGCAGTGGTGTCAGCAAAAAAAACAGTCTTCTTTTTATCAGTATTTCTTTCCACTGGACACCCATTGCAGGACGCACACTTCTTCTCCGCATTCACAGGGTTTAGGGTCATAACTCAAGCAGCCCGTGATGCGCTTCCCGCTCCTGTGACGGAGAGGTATTTGTGATGATGAAGGGACACATGGGGGAGCGTTTGCTTTTTTTTTTTTTTTGTAGGAGGGGGACTCGTAGTCGGGTGGAGGCGCACGCAAGCGAGCAGACGTAAGCACTTATGGTCCAACGTGGCTGTGCTGACACCACCATTTTGGCCTCGTTTGGAGAACAAACCGCCATTTTTCGTGGGATGATAACACCTTCAGTACAAATGAAGCGTATGAATTATTTAGTTTTATCTGTGTGTGTGGAGCTGAATGTGAAGCTTTAGCTATACAGACACATTTTATAAGACTCTTCTTTGTGACAGAGAAGACCGTGTCCATAAGAGAGCTGCTTGAGAAAAGCTTGTGTGGCCTCATAGAGCATACCACATGCACTTGAGAAAAGTTACTTTTCATGTCACCATCCATCCTCCACCGCGAGCGGAGTGCAATTTGCAATACTAGTCCACAGCAGCATCTTCACAGAAGAAATTAACAGCACTTATTCATTTAGAGCAGAGAGTGCACTTTAAATGTAAAGCACTTTGCTTAAATCCAGGAAATCATCGCAATATCAAAGCAATTTGGAGGATAGCATCATACTTAGAGCAACATTTCTGGGCTTCATATAACCAGGCTTGACAGTCATTTTTCTGTCTTTAGCGAAGTTCCCAGAGAAAGTGACAGGGGAAAATTGGGACAAATAAAGACAGAGGAAAAGCCCCAAGTGAAACTTCTCTTCATGGTAAACTGCAGAATGTTGCAATTTAGCAGCTATTGCCATTAATTAATTCTGTGCTTCAAGGAGGAGAACATAACAAGTCTACATATGTTGCCTCGACATTCACTAAACTGTAGCGTAATGCATAGCTAATATCGGATGAGATTACTCTGAGATTTCATTTTGGGGGCAGCAGCGGTAATGGCAGAGACGATGATCATGACTGTATTACATGACTGCATTACAGGCAATTAGATTTAAAACATGTCCCCTGAGCTGTAGACATATAAACTAGTTCCGCTGGCTTTGTGGCACACAGATCTTTGCATTGAATGTGTGCATGCCGGAAAACCATTAATTGCTTAATTAACTAACATTGATTTGAATGGGATTGTGCTTGCATTGAGTTTAGACCAGCGCTCGGCATTATGGGTTGACGAGTCAGATTCTTCACGTCTGAGGGGCTGAGTGACCTTTGTTCGTGTTCTTCATAGCCTGCTCATCCATTTCCCTTCTCTCCTGGTGGTGACTGTGCTGTAGAGCATCGATTCCAGCAGCTCGAGGTGTTTGGATAACTCGCTTACAACGGCCTTAACAGAGCCGAACTGTCTGAAACGACATCCATCAATTAAACTTCAGGCCATCACATAACGTAACTAAACTCTCAAGGATCACATTCTTCAAGCTACATAGAAATGGAGACAGGATTTTCAGGAAGAGTTCAGGAATCCAGACAAACCATAAAAATAGCAGGCGAAGATAATGCGCAACGCTGGCAAATAGTTACCGTCATTTTCGGACTATAAGCCGCGCCTTTTTTCCCCATTTTTCTCATTCTGCGGCTTATATAACAGTGCAGCTAATCTATGGATTTTTACAGCTAATGGCCACTAGGGGACATGTGTTAATTAAACATTAAAACACCTGCGGCTTATAGTCCAGTGCGGAAAATACGGTAATAATTTTGTTTCTCCAATGCTATTTTACACTGTTAACGAATTCAATTATAAACTATATTATTTGTATTTTATATACCTTTAATAGAATACCATTAAATCAAATGATCTTGAAGTCATTTTAACACTGTAATAAATGGTAATAAATAAATAAACATACATATATAATACAGAGAGAAAGGCAGTGCTCACATCGTTTCTTTTTTTGTTACATTTTTTTTTTAATCTAAAGTGTTTTAATGGATATTGAAGTCTGCATTAACAAGGTCAGGTACAAATAACCAATTCTGCTGGCAGTTATTGGGTAAAAAGATCTTGTGCACCGCCACCGGCCGTCTGCACTGGATGTTCTGAAAAACCAACACTTGTATAAATCAAAGCCTCTTTGTTGGAAAAAGAGCTGGACTGTTATTTGCATTCCTTTCTTCTTTCAATTTGTCTGCTATAAAGTTGAACGTCCTTCCCGCCTCCATAAATCCCGAGACACTAACAAAGTGAAGGAGCATCCAAATCAGCTCATTGCAACAGCAGTCGATGGCCGTTCTCTCAAGGACGCTGATTGACGTTTTATACAGCTCCTGCAGGTTAGTGATATTGATGGCATTCAATTGAACTGTATATTCTTTTAATAAGGGAGCTGCCAGAAGCGTGTGGCTTTCAAAGTGCTCTTTAAGAGACAGGGAGTTGCGGAGAAAGGGAAGGAGACACAAAGAAGGTCAGGATTAAGTGATGTGCTTTCTCCAAAGCAATTATTTTAAGATAGTAGCTTTTTTTTTTTACTTGGCTTGGTTAATGCTGTTGTCAGATAGAGACACATTTTATCCTTTGGCTCTAAACGCGGCATTAGATTTGTAATGAAACAGTGGCTTTTAGGGTTGAAGTGCTTACTGTCAGCTTTAATGTCACGGTGTTAAATCAGAAAGAATGAAGATGGTTGACTTGACTGGGAGAGAACGTAATTATGTTCTTTGCAATTAATAATCTCCTGTAAACACATGGCATCTTCCATGCAGGGTCAAATCTGGTTCAGGGACATTTTGTTCAGTTTGCTCATCAGCAAATTGTTATTTCCTTACGTAAATAAACCTTGCTTGCAATCAATGTTAGATACTTTGAATGGTGATTACAGTGTATCTAGAGCAAGTTATAAACACTCAAAGTGTTGAAAGGCATCTTTATCCTCGTCTGACTCTCCAATAAGGTTTGGGCCACAACATCTATTCCCTGGCCATGTTTTATTAATCCATCCGCATCCTCAAAACTAGGCCAGTCACACAGAGTCCATCCACTTGTCCTTTGCACGGAAAGAGTTTTATTTTATTTTTTCATACTCAGGTCCAACACACAGTGCTGTGTTCATGTCACTTTTGTAATATGAGCTGCCCATCGGGGGGGCAACAGAGCCACATCTGCCAAAAAAGGACCATGCACTTTCATTTTGCAGCAGTAATTAGGTAATTAGGGCCCTTCGGTGCCCACACAGGGCGACGCGCGTTACGTTGCAGAGTCTGAGACTCTGCCGTGTGCGCGCCGCTCAGTCCGTGTGTACCGAGCCACTTACAGCAGAGGGAAAAAAAAAGGGATTCAGGGCACACATGTGCGCCGCGTGGCTCTGACAGAACGAGAATGTGTGCGAGATGCCCTGACCCCCCCCCCCCCCTCTCTCCCCTCCCCTACCTCGCCCCCCCATGGGTACACAGAATTTGTGGCAGTATCACCCGCGATGGCTACTGCTTTAATTAAAGCCCTAATGATAGGCTTTCAACTGAGAGGCAACTTATCATCACACATAATCGCTCGGCGCTAGTTAGCGCTGGCACAATTGCAACCATCTGCTCTGCTGAGCACACATTCTGATCATTCTTTATATAGCAGTGGTAGTTCACTTACAGTATTTATGATAGGAGGCCCCCATTATGTAAAAGTCTGTTTAAACGTTGTACATTAATGGGGCACATCTGTGTTAGCGGAGCTTGGATCAGCACTGTAGGTGATTGCTGGTCAAAGGATGGATGGAATAGTTTCCTTTGTTGTCTTTGTCAATTGCTTATTTTCTTCATCTCTCTTGAGCAGTCTTTGCTATCAGGATTTAAAAAAGTCTTGTGTGTTCTTCCAAAAGGTAAATCAGAGTAAATATTATTTGTGTGAAACTAAAAATCCCACTTTATTAAAATAACTTTTCTAATTCTTGTAGCACTGGTTACCTTTGGAAGGAGCCACGCGACCTCTGATCCCAGCAAGGCTACGAGTTAGCAGCCGCGTGTAGCTTTAGTTCTTAGGTCAAAAGTCACTGGGTTCGACCTCCTCATCTAACTCACAAGCTGAAACACATCTATTAACGAGTGTGTGCACACTGTGGAGGAACGGATGGTGGATTATCGATTACAAAATCTAACAAAAAGCTAAACAATTACAATTTTCCAAAGAAGAAAAACAAGCAAGAACTGGATATTAGATGAACTGTCAAAGTGAATAACACCATATTTGGTAAAGAAATGAAATTGGCTTTAAATTACAGCAAATAACCGGCTGCAAACACAGCATTAGAAAAAGGTTTTTGAAAAGCTGCACATCACAGGGGGATTGCATATGAACACTACTCACACGTTTTAGTGATTTATCGTTTTCTTAATGCGTGATTGATTGACTCAATCTAAATTACTAAGCTACAACAGACTGTTTTCACACTTTCATTAGAGCGCCATCTTTTTCGTGCGCAGCGCTACGAGATTTACCTCCAACAAATCAATCCGAGGTCAAATAAGGAGCACTTAGGGATTATTTTCTAGCTCTGAGATACAGTCACAGTCTTGCTGACAGAAAAGCTGCACTCTAAGAGCTGATGTAATTCCCCTCCGCGCTGGTTGCCTGAAATGCTTTGTTGAAAAAAAAAAAAAAAAAAAGCTGTGCTTTGGCACAGCAAAGTGATGAGAGCAGCTCCCCTCCACTGATGTAAATCCTGCCTCTGTTTACCGAGGGCTCCTGATCAAAGGAAGGAAGGAGACATTTAGGCACACGAAGAAAAAAAAAAGGAAGTTGCCGACTTGCAAAGCTGAGTGTCCTCAGGTGTGTGTGTGTGTGTGTGTCTGAGGTGGGTTGACGTAGCGGTCTAGTGTCCTCCATTAAACTGAGAAGATAACAATGTTTGGGTTTTATTCCATTTCTCACTAATATGCCTGGCCTGCGCCTAGTTTGCCCTGTGGGGCGACATCTCGCTCCCTTTCGTTCGTTCTCTTTGTGCATCTCCTGCTCGCGGCTGAAAATGAACAGAGGATGACGCAAACAAAGCAAGGTTCACTGTCTGCAGTGTTCGACAACCCTGTGGGGCTCTTTTAATCATTGCTGCATCATTAACTGGATATCTGTTGTCATTCTGTACCTCTCTTTTGCAGAGGATGAGTCGCGTGGAGGTTTTACGTGGTCGTAATCAATTTACCTGAAACACAACAGTTTTTTTTTGTTGTATCGAGCCGGGCAGAATAACGTCGAACAACGGAAACCGTTGGACCTCGAAGCAGGTCACCGAGCCCCAGTGTTTGAAAAACGGCCTGTCAGGCACAGATGCGCACTCGTCACAGCGGCATGAAAGGAAAACTGTTCACAATTCTCCGCTGAGCTGTAAAGAACAGCTTTAGAGATTTGCTGTAGTTCCATTAATCTGCGGAATTCTTTTGGGCTGGAAGGAAACAGCAAAAACGCTTACCGCCGCCGAGTTTCACGTCGACCGAAAAGTAGCTCGAAGCAACCAAACGACACAGATGAAACAGTTGGGATTATTCTGAACATCGTACTTGTACATTTGTACCGGTATGTGTCAAACAAAAAGATTGTTCTTATTGAAAGTAGTTTCAATGTACACCACTTTAATCACTAGATGATGCCATAACATTACATTACATGTCATTTAGCTGACGCTTTTATCCAAAGCGACTTACAATAAATGCATTTCGACCCAACTCAAAGAACAAGCCTGAAACCTATAATCTCAAATCATTGATCCATGATGCTTACTGACTGGCTTTCACCCATTTACTATGTTTTATTTTGAAAATATTGGGCCCTCAAAATTTCACCTTACTGGAAATCTCAGATTTCTCGTCCAGTGGGAGGTTTGCCATCCTAAATGTGATGTAATATTTAAAAATGTTTATTAGGGAAAAAACCATTATGTTTTTATAGATCATCGGTGGTTACTTTCATCCATTCAAGCGCTAATCTTAGGTGAATGATTTGCTCAGATCTCCTCCGGCCATCCGGCCATGTGATGCTCTGATTCAAATGCGTGCTTCCTCATGAGCCATGACATGGACCACGACCACTGGCCTTCAAGGCCGCCTCTTATATCATGACGGGCAATTGACTGCGTGTGATCTCGCCTGTTCCTGCTGCTGAACTGCAGATACGATCGGAGCTGCGGAGCAGATGCCCGGCTGGGAAACTGTGGCAGTTCACTGGAGTTGAATTGTACCCCGGAGAGGAGGAAGTGAAGTTTTCCTATCAGATGGGAAGATCAGAGGAGACGGATAATTCAGTAATCACATCCACGGTGATTGTGGGGGACAGAAGGCAGGGTTGCCGATAAGGAACTGTGGGCTTCGTGGTCGCTCTGTTCGGTTAATAGGAAACCGAAAAGACTCAAGGCGGCGTCTCCTTTTCCCAGTCTTATCTGCTTCTTTTATCACACCTCGGTCAACTTTGTTTCATTTTTTTTGTCATTTCTCACCATGTCTCATTCGGTCGTCTGAGCTAATCTCATTTTTTAACGGGGTCGTGAACTTTTAAGAGTCGGCAAATCAACACCACCTTCTTTCTGCTTTATTCGGTCTACGGTTGAATCGTCTCATTTTCTGTTGACTTATAAGAGTTTTTTGACCCGTTTTGTCCTCATAATAATATTTAATTCAAACGATCTCAGATGAAAACAAAGTCAAGGCCTGTAAAAATTCCCCTCTCATTAGATGTAACCTTCTACACCTTTACATTCGTCTACATAATATTACTTTGATCTTCTCCTTAATGTCAAATGCTTTCACAACATTTCTATACATCTCGCCTGATGTTATTCAATCCCTTTTTTTTAATGTAACTTTCAGAAAATGCTTTTCGTTGGATGTTTTCACAAATTGGTTATTTATTGGTTTCCCACCATAGACAGAGTTTGAGTCTGACATTAACAACAACCAATAAATAAAGTTGACAGTCATTAACGTTTCCATAAACATACTTCAGCTCTTGGACAAGTTTACATATTGTTTGCCTTATAACATGTGGAATTGAAATGCCAGCAATTTGGGTCCATCTTCCATTGTATCATTGAATCCCAGTCCGTTGTCAATGCCACCTGTGGACCAGCGTGAGGAGTCTTCTCACGCTCTTTATCCCATTGGCCTCAAGTGTAAATGTGCACACGTACACACAGCAAAATCCTCTTCCTTTTAAAAACACATATTTGTTTTTGTGTACTGTTTGATCATTATCTTGTTGGCCTGCAAGATCTCATCACTGACATCAAAATGACTACTGATGACACAATGTGAGTGTGTGCTTCCTGTGTGTTTGTGTATGTCTGTGTTTGGGATTGTTGCAGTATCACGTTAGAGTGTCTTCAGAATCACCTTAGTTTTAATTTGATACTTTTACTTTGAAGGTTTAGTATTTAAAGTATTTAAAGTCTTAATGAATTGTAATGCATATTAACTCATGCCGATAATATATATATATATATATATATATATATATATATATATATATATATATATATATATATATATATATATATATATATATGTATATATATATATATATATATATATATATATATGTATATATATGTGTATATATATATGTATCTTTTACTTTATTATAAAAAATATCATTTGCATTAGTTGCTCAATTTTATTTAAGATTAAAACATCCAATCTCACGTGTTTCAACCTGTTAGGACAGCGCCGCCTGTGGGGCCGGCGGTCTCGGCTGTAACGTCCGCCATGTGTGGTCACACCCACGTGCACTGACACAAGTTCCAGATGACAAAACATTGAATCATCGGTTTTCTGCCACATCAAAGCTTTGTAGTGCGTAGAAAGCAAATTTAGAGGTGATTTATATATTTATTCTACACCAATTTTTGGGGTAATCGAGGTGCAGCAGAACTTGACCTTTGCAGGGAACCGATAGGGGAGGTTTCCCCAAAGGGGATGAGTAAATTCTAATTCCATTAGTATCCCAAACCTCACGGAGTGGGTGACACCACACAGTCAGTCAGTCACTCATATTTTCCACTGATGATGATGTTTTCAAAACACACCACAGCTGTGTGGATCTCCCAAGTGGGCTTGGACAAGGGCCGATGATGATAACTGGCTTGCATTATGTCCTTTACAGTAATGCCACCATGGATACAAGGCTTTGGAGTCAGGAGAGCAAACAAGGGAGGTGGTCACTAATATTATAGCGTTAATCAAATCTCCCTGAAAGCTCAGATTTATGATTACATCCATCCAGAATAAATATCCCCGCGCCTGTTTTTAACCAATCGGCCCCATAGGAACTTCATTTCTGCATAGCGCCTTCCTTCAAAGTTACAAAAAACCAAATATAACTTTAACAACTGTATATAAAAAGGAATAACTGTTATTTAGTTCAGGATTCACAAGAAAACCTTTGGGCAACTTTTTGAGCAAATCAAGAAGCTACTATTTCACTGAATCCTTCGTCAACAGTTTAAAATGATTTCCTGCGAGAAGAGAGAATTTCCCCCCCTAATGCCCTTTGCTCACGCAAATCAGCCTCATGTGAGCAGAGCCGGTGAGGGGTAACGTTTTGATAACCATGTCCTCGTCCCTCCTTCTCTCTCTCTCTTCCCTGCTTTTGGGTGTTTTAACGTTTCTCTCATTGCTGCCATGACGTAAATTTGTCACTGCGTTCATCACCGCAGCCATGAAACAACTAATAGAAAGAAATGAACTGTGTCCACTTGAGGTGGGGGAGGGAGGGGGGGGGGGGGGGGGGTGAGACAGTTGGTGAGTTTGTGGGGGGAAGCAGGGGGAGCTGCAGGCCCTGCTCTACCGGTGTGTGTCGGCAGAGCGCCGGTTTGGGCCGCGCCGGCTCGCTAAGTAAGTATTTGCACGCAAACCGGTGTTATTTGATCCACCTCAGTGTCAAGCGCTTCCAGCGTTTTAAAAATTGAAAAGGAGGAGGTCGTCTGGTGGCTCTCAGCTGGCAGTTTGATTCAGATTGTATTATCCGGGCTTGGTTCTATAATAAGCAGGAACTGTCCTGTACGATTAGGCACGCTCGGAGGCACCCCCCCCTCCCACACTCCCCTACCATCCGACTCCTTGCAAAGAGAGGAGTAGGAGGAGGAGGAGGAGGAGGAGGAAGCACCCAACGCACACCACACTCCCTCTCTCCCTCTCTGCTGCGGTGGGGAGCCGGAGGGGAGCTGCTCCGTGGACTTAACTCATAAACTGCCATTGTCGCACTGCCTCACCTCATTTATGTTGGGCTGAGGCCTTTTCACCTCACCGTGGCAAATCACGGTGTGACTGAAATATCTGCTGAACTCCTAAACTGTTAATTGATTTAT
This sequence comes from Apeltes quadracus, assembly GCA_021346845.1. Classification (NCBI taxonomy): domain Eukaryota; kingdom Metazoa; phylum Chordata; class Actinopteri; order Perciformes; family Gasterosteidae; genus Apeltes; species Apeltes quadracus. The sequence continues at coordinate 12,479,791 of CM037932.1, read as the reverse complement.
AAGTAAAAAATAAACTCACCTGTTTTGCAGTTAAAGACAGTCCGGTCAGCCGATGAACCATTGGGTGCTGGGCTGTGATCAACGGCCCTGGGTTCAAACTGTCTCCAGCAACACTGTGTGTATGTGTTTGCATGCTAAGCTAATCAAATGCTATACAAAGTATAGCGGGTTTCCTCATGAGAGAAAAAAACACTTATTTTTGGGAACTAAGAGACGTATGATCGCAAGTCTGAGACAAACGAAAAGTCAAACATGTAAAGTGTCAAAAGACATTCTGAAATGTTGAATTTCACGGCTTATTTAATTATCTCGTCAATCAACGCCTTGTTTCATCTGCTTACATTTAAAAAGCGCTTTGATATTCACATATTGCATGTTGGCTAATTTGATAACATCTAAAGTGAATAGTTTACATACCTTTGGTCAAACTTATGCTTGTGGTCAGTTTTGATTTGAACTCTTTCGGGCACAAACCTGAATGGCCCCTACCATCGTTTCAAGGTAAAGCTGTAAGTTCCTCCCTTCTGCAGTGCGAGGCCGTGTATCCTGAGGCGGTCCGGCTGCTGCTGTTAGAGACGATATACACCAGCAAGCATCTTTGCATGCCCGTAGGCTACGCAGCGATCATTGAACAATTCATCCCATTTAATGCAACATCAGGTAGATTAATTGAAAAAAAAGAAAGAATAACATATGTACCTTCTGCAAAGTTTCTTTTTTTTATGTTAAAAAGGATTCACGGCACTGGAGTATTGACCCAGCACTCACTTCTAGTAAATAGGACAAGCGTTGCATATGCTGTCTGCACATTTTGTCATTTTCCGGGAGGGTGGGTTACGCAAGCCCCCTTTTCTCTGCTAATTCCATCAAAGCTTTCAGAAAGCACTTCTAATTGGGCGTCTCTATTTTTGGTTGTCTTCCAGCCGCGTTTTTTCGCTGCCTGAGTAAAGGCAGCGCAGCGAATGTAAAGCTGTGTGATAACAGTGCCATTCGCCACAGCACCGAGTTTGACCCTGCAACCAGCCTCCATGACGGATGAGAGATGATTCCTCGCCCTTCGGCTCAGCACGACACACTCAGCACAACTCAAATATAGTCTCCCGATCTCTCTCACATGTTCCTGGGTTTCCTGTCTTCGTCGCTTCCCCCCTCTCTCTCTCTCTCTCTCCCCCCTCTCTCTCTCTCTCTCTCTCTCCCTGTCAGTCTCAGTTACTCTACGGATTCACTGCATTCTGTGTGCTGTCTATTTAAAGCTGGTGCCGTAACCACCCACTGCTTCTTTAAGAAGTGGTGACTCATCTAAACAGATCACACCAGTAGACTTAGTGCTTGTGTGTGTGTGTGTGTGTGTGTGTGTAGGTCTGTGTGTGTGTGTGTGTGTGTGTGTTTGGGGATGTTATATCATCTCGGCTTTGGTTCTATACTTTACCTTCTTTGTTCGGTGAACAAGCAAGAACGGCTGTTTTTATAACGACAGCACTTGTCTGTGTGTCAAAGTGGTGTCTGCAGGTTTCCCACGTTAATGGCAACACACACACACACACACACACACACACACACACTCAACAATCTGTGCACTGAGGTGTGTGCTATTATCGACTTCCAGCTTATGGGAAAAGCAAATAAGCACGTTTCCGTTTTCCCCACTCTGCTTGGTAACGGGATATATCTAAGTGATATGAAAGTGCAAAATGAAGGCTGTGCGTCTGCGAGTTCTAGGCTACTAATTACAATAAAAACAGGGCAAAGTGTATTCTGAATACGTGGCAGGAGCTTCCAGGCAGCCGGGCTGAGCGGTTTTCCCTGCCGTGGTTTTGAGTCGCCCCCCGCCCCACTTCTTTGCATTATTAAATAATCCTTGAATAATTCACCCCCTTTCGAATCAAACAAATATTTTTGCAACTTGCACCTACAAATATGAGGGGAGGCCTGCTGTACCATCCTGTATTTAGTTCAAGTTGGTTTTTGATCTGCTGCAGTGTGAGCGTTGCTGTACAGAGCGATGCTCCACTTCTCCAATGTGAACTCCTGAGTGCTCCACCCAGTTACATGGCCGTCATCATAACTGTATGTCGACAAACGGCATTTTTTACAGTACATGCGATACATTTAAAACACATTTTAAGCGCATGAAGACTTTTTTTGTCAGACGCGTTCTTATTGGTCGTTTGTATTGTGTTCTTTGTCTCAATTTATTATTTCATGTTAAGCATTCTTGTCCTCTGAGAGCGAGACACATCATTAGAAGTTGACTGCAGTGGACCAGGTCATGTGATGCAGCAGCTCACTCTCACCTGGCGTCATGAAATGTCACCTACGGAGCCACGCAACAGTGTGTTACTATGCAAACTCAGCGTGGTGACGGTTTCCAGAGCCCGCCTGAGTCCCAGCGATGACGCTGCCGTGTCATAGCGGGAAAGGACTGACTTGTTAGTCATGCATTGGTGCACAGTTTAAAGAGGACTCCAGGAAGCAGGGCGAAGGCGCATGCGCAGTAAAGACACACACACACACGGAAAACACACGGTTTCGCACTTTTGCACAAAATGACACACAGCCGGTGAGTGCATGAAAGGAAAGCGGCTGCATCATTTGGTAGTCTGACATGAGGTTGCTTCAGAATGTTGCAGAATTCATAAACTAAATTTTAGCATCAAATATAAGCACCACAGAATTGGGTCACTCTTTGTAAAAAGGAAGACCTACAGGATCCAGTAGAGTAACGGAAAATATTTTTCCTTTACTCTACTGGGTTTTATAATATTATAGACCTCTGTTTTATTCATGAAATTGCTTTTAAAATATACACTATATATATGCTAAAACATAATGGTTGACATAATTGCAGGTGGGCTCCCAAAAAGTATATTGAATATCTTTACTTGTGAAGTCAAAAATCATTAAAATCTGACATAAATTAGGTCATATTTTTTTCTGGGCTGTTAAAAGCTATACACTGGTCCTGTTACTTTCATGATTATATTCAAACAGTACGATTTAGGTCCAGAACAGTACAGCACCAGTGATTATTTCAAGATATCATATTTTATGACATTTATATAAACATTGTTATGCAGACATTTTTACTATTGAGTTAGATATCGGGTTTTAAATGTAAACTACACTGTGATAATCTTGCAAAGTTATATAATTCAACTAAATGTTGTCAAAATATGGTGTTAAAATAAAGTGTATAATTTATAATAAAATAAAAATAATCAAAGAAGTGATGTCCATTAAATGAATTTAATGCAAGTGATGTCCATTAAATGGTTTGTTTTTTTGATGTTAATACACAGTATATAAGTACATTTAAAGAATTAACAATGAGGCAATACAATCCAACAAGAGGATCACAAGGCCTGGCTGATCTGAAAAGTACAATCAAATAAAAAACACATTCTTGGTTTAAATATTTACATTTTCTCATTGCTTTTGTAATAGCTTAAGATATGTGGATATGCATTATTCTCTTATTATCTTTTTTTCCCTTTAATGTTGGTTCATGTGTTGACTTTCAATAATTCTGTGATTTTGAAGGGGAAAAAAATGGTTTGAATTTACAAAAGTCATTTTTTGTAATCCACAGTTAAATTAAACACAAAACAATGCATGAAGGATCATTAGACACACACACATTTCTAAATACATTAACTGAAAGGGAAAAATAACTTTTTACATTACAGTTGTGTTGTGTTTTTTGTTGTTGTTGCAAGCCAACCTGAGAGCGAACCATTCTGGAGCGATGCCAAATATCTGGCAGCAGAGCTCTGCACGGTCCATTCGTTAGGAAGCCGCTGGCTCATTATTTAGCAGGACACATTTAAGGAACTTCAGCGAACAGTCAGCAGCTGCGGCCGGTCTCTCCTCGCATGCAATAAAGTTTGCAGCCTCATGTGGGGGATCTCTCCCTCTTTTTGAAGCAGACTTTTTCAGTCCATAATTTATACATTTACCTTACTTGCTTCTGCGTGCGTTGGCCTCCTGCATTTTTTAAAGGCCGGGGTATTGAGGGATTTTCTGTCATGCTCTCTTGCTTTGTTCCGATCACGCGAGCTTTCTTGCCATCCCACATACGGGAACACTGGCGAACGCGGAGGCCCGAACTCATGCCGCCGTGGCAGCAACGACACACGAGTGCACAGACACACAGGGGCAGTGTCATACCAACAAATGGTCAACACGCACACACACACACACACACACACACAGAGTGGACGGCCGACCCCCTTTGGTGAAAAGACAAACTGACTTGTGCTGCCGCGTGAGTCTTTTTTCATTCATGTGTGCCTCAGCATGGAGGGGTGTGGAATCTTCCTCTCTCACAACCACGCATGCGGAAGCAGTCTACCTCGAATGCTCCCCGCGGAGGACACATGGCAGACAGAAATGAAGGAGGAGGGAAAGCCCGAGCTGAACAGAGCCACAGCTCCTGGATAAACAATAACTCACACTATTAAAAAAACAACAACAACAACAACTCAATTACATGAATTGTCATTTCAACATGTATGTTCACTGTTTACAGCTGCTTATTTAGAATGAATCCCTTTGGATTGGATTTCAAGTGCATTTGTCAGGAAGGGAAATATTGGAAATATTTCAGAGGATTACTTTTCCCAGTTTATTAATTTCCTTCGGAATTCCTTCAATAACATAGTCTAGTATGAGAAATCCGTAATATGTATGTGCATGTTTTTTTTAAATCTAACCAGTTGAATCTTGGATGATTTATTTCTGACAGCTGCGGTTGATTCATGAGTTCTGTTGTTCAAGACAGCTTCTGTGAAACTTTTATCTGCAACATATGTTATTATTACCTTTTTTTCCGCACTAAAAGTGAAAAAGAGGAAAATCCTTTATTCAAGTAATTTGTTTGTTAAACTTTAACAATGCTGACTAAGAGGTGATGGAAACAGCTCAGCTGTATTAATACAGAAATGGTTTGTGTCTGAGAGACACTGAGTTGACTAGTTGCAAAAACTGTCTCTCTTAAAAATCGGCATCTTTATTTCATTCAATAATTTTTCAATAACTTTTTAATTATGTCTGCTGCACTATTATTATGTTCCAAATGAAAAAATAGTTTGAAAAACTATTCTGCAAAAAAATAAATATTTGAAAGAAAGATCTTTTTTTTAGAATGAAATTCGAATTTTACATTTACATGCCTTAATTCACCAGGTTTTCTGACCGTCTTATGTACAATACATTTTTGCCACTTTTTAAACTTGTTTAATCGTACAATTGCATTATAATTTTTGAAGTACAATTTTCATGATGTTTTTTTAGATACCAACCAGTCTGAATAAATATTTTTTCCAATATTTGTTTTGATAATATCTACTATATAATGTTCCCCATTTAAATTTAGACCCAATGTAACACTAAGTGCATCAGTTGTTTGGTCTGAAGAAATACATTTCAATAACGTGAATGGGAATCATCATTTTCCATTTTAAATACTTCTATTTGAACAAAAACGTGAACATAATTCTTACTGATTAAAGGTCGTCCCCGAAGCCCCCGATCTCGTGTTCTTTTTCACTCTCCCTCCTTCGTGTGCTGTCATCTAGATTCCCTCCCTAACATGTAAATTTAGGTCAGGCCACGGTCTCCTCTCCGGGCATCGCAGGAAAATGTGGAAATTGGATTGTTTCACACTACGTAATCTTATTGGGAGGGAAAAGCGAAAACAACAGGGACTAATTTGGAGGCTGAGGGAGAGGAGAGGAGAGGACAGGGGAGGCGATGAGAGGAGAGGAGAGGAAGCACTGAGGAGAGGCTGCAATAGCAAAAACCCAAAGGAGGAGAAGTTTGAGGGGTAAAAAAAAGAGAGGGGAGCAGATGGGCAGAAGGTACATGTGAGGAGAGGAGGAGAAAGGGGGAGGAGAGGAGAGGCAAAGCAGGAGGGATGGGCAGGTGACAACGGGAGGAAGGGGGAGGAGCAGAGGAAATTGCGAACAGTGAAGAGGAAGAAATCAGATGAGAGGAAAAAAAGGAGGAGAAGAAAGGGGCAGGCCGCGCACGCTCCGTCGCCATGGTCGCAGCATCCGGTGCTGGCAGCTCGTACGTCAACACACAGACCATATGGCTTCATTAGGAGACGCACATACACACAAATGACAAATCCGCACACTCCATGCATGAGACCAGCCTCGTGCATAAACACACACACACACACACACACAAACACAGATGCAAACACTTGCAGGGAGGAAGTGGAGGTGTGTGACAAATTGAATGAAGGGAGCGAGGAGGAAGATGTACGTTGAGTTTTCCTACCTCCGGGTGCTGAGAGGGAGAGCCGAGCCGGCCCAATTACCGAGTGTAACGTGGACACGCGGACCCACACTCAGTCACGCACACCTATTCTCAACAATCTGGGAAAACTGGAAGAACATAATCGTCATCATCAGACACGGGGGCGAGCAAATATTTGGAATAGAGAAGTGCAAATCGCAGTCTTTACGCAATTATGGTAACTCCTGCAGGTAGTGCGCACAACTCAAGTGGACGCCAGGGACGACCGTCCGCACTTGCAGCTGTGGAGTTTTTTTGGGGGGGTTTGAAGGCAAAGGATTCAGTTTTTGCCGTGCAAACCGCTCGGCACACATTACGGTCGTTAGTGTTGTGTTCCGCAGGACGCCGGCCGTGACTCCCGCGGGCCAGGGGCCTAGTGCTCGGCTGCCCCCCCCCCCCCCTCCCCCCACAGGGGTCTGTGTAGGTGGTGCAATGGCAGAGACAATTGCAGCTGATGGAAAGGATTGTGTTCACTTTGACACTTGACAGGCGGACGGTTTAAGTAGGGCTTCAGTCGAGTAAATAGGGGGTCGTTGGGTTTGGTTAATGTAGGTATTGTAAATTATCAAGTGACAAAAAAATATATGCAAAGTTCACGCCTTATTTCTGTTTTTAATATTATTGCAGTGGGCATACACGGTGTGTATATACCATTTGATTTGTTTTTCATGGTGTCAAAAACAACTGAAGCGTTTAACAATTTTGCTGTTGGTTACCTTTACTAAAATGTGTTTAGAAATTAAAATGATTAATTGGAAAAATAGGCATGTTGCATTTGTGTATAAAAATTCATGCAAAGTCCAAGCATTACTAGCAATCCACTTTTTATAATTGCATTCTTTGTGTTCTGATGATGTTTTTGGGGTCTAAAAATATTGAATTGCTAAATAATCCATGATAAAATAAGAGAATAAGAAAATAAATGATTGTTGTTCTCTGATGGGCCAATTTCTGACCCCTTAGATGAATCTTGTGACACCTTTGGGTGTCACAACCCCCCAGGCTGGAAATCACTGCGATAGTCGGTATATAAAACATGCTGACATTGTGTAAACCACTTGCGTACTGCGCAAACAGCACTTTTCAGAGTTGTGTTTCCAAAAATAACTTCATGCTTCTGAAGAGTTCAGCAGACTATGCCTTGAATGATCAGTATTTATTTTTCCCTTTATATAATGTCAAACAATAAATATATCATACCAAGTTGTGAAAAAAATCACACATTTGCGATCAAAGAAAAGAACATTATTAAATTAGTGTACTCTTTTTTTGTATACTTTTTTTAAATGGTGAATGAGTTAGTGGGTCATCAACACTGCACTGTCAATAATCTTCCCAGTGTTGGTACATTTTTTAAATATTGCCAGAAAAGACAAATGTGTGATAATGTAAATGTGAAGTTCCCCTTGGAGCCCTTCGTGCAGCTGACTCAACTGACTGCAGGGAAAAAAAGATCGAAAATCTATTTGCTCCCTGGTTTGTTTCTCATATGCTGTTCACACGATGTTAATGATGCGCAGATTGTGGGAATTTTAATAACCATTTCATTGGTGCCAAATAATTTACCAGTGATTTCACTTCTGTAATCAGCATGTTACTTTGAAATTAGCGGGCCAACAGTGTTTTTAATAGATTTAACAGAGTCCTGCCGAGCAGCGAGCGGACATTTTTATAAGATGATGCGGTGAGTATGGATTTTCTCCGGTTTCCTATTACAGTATTTCACTGCCCTCTTGAATTCAACTAAGCACATAATCCTGGAAATGCTGACTCCTCTTCATTGAAAATCACTTTGTAATTCACATAATTAGATACCAAAGCATGAGTTATGCTAATAAAATGACGTGAGACCATACCAATGGGGACATTTTGATTGTTTCTGAGTGAAGTGACCCGTGACGCGATAAGGCCGCAATAAGTTCAGTGACATTTTAGTCATAAAAATGTCACTGTTTATTAGGCTGTGCAAATATTTCCGCGTACAAATACACCCCCTCCGTCTGTGCATATTAAACCAACGGCGACTGCGTAGTTTTACATTCACATCGCAGATTCAAGTAAAAAGAAAAGGACCGAACTACACCGCTTCATCTGACCACTGCAGTCACAAGTGCGTCGCCATTCAAAGTGTTTTCTGAACATTTTGTGTAATTGCTCGACGTGTTGACAATGGCAAACGCTTTACTGACCGCCCCCGTTTCCATTGTTCAGGTTAATTCATGTGGCCCTCGTGTATGAACACATGAATTGAAGCTGATGAAAAGAGAATGGAGCCCAGCAGTCACAATCACCGCCGTGCGGGTGCTCTCGGGATCCGGGGGTTGGGAGGGAGGGGGGGTGCTTGTTGCCTGGATACTGGCCGGATCCATTTTGGAGGTCCCGCTGTTTTATTGGACAACACGCTTGACCCTCTGGCAACCCCAAATTGGCCCCTGACCCGAGTAGTCACACCTAATCAATGCAGCCATGCACACACTCGCTCAGGGAAAGGTTGGTGGTGCCTACCTGCTGGTCAGGACACAAGGCACAGAGCGGCACCGCCGGCTCAATATCATACAAACTGACATCTGCATCCATTTAGATTCACATTTAGTGGAATTACTCTTTGTTAAGTTGTCATCAGGATGACGTGCGGCATCTCAAAAATGTGTTTTAATTGGTTCCTTACTCAGCTAAGGATTCTGGAGCAAGCCAAATAAACCAACGGGAAAGTGTGTGAGGGCTCCGCGTATGTTCTAGTATTATACCGTTTGGGCACACGTTTCCGGCCCGACTTAATTTTTGGGAAACCTCGCCACCCCTTGTAGATCACATGCTTGAAACTATGAAGGAAAAACCAAAATGAATAAACCAAAAAAAAAAAACCGTTTCATTCATTAGCGTTAGCGTTAACTCAGGCCGTGGCTCTTATCATTCTGTCACGGCTCTACAGTCATCTGGTCTCAAAGAGCAACTGTTATTGGAAAAGGATCTGGTTTCTGATCATGTGGGGAAAGAACAAGTCTTAAAGTGTATTCCCTTTAAGACTACACTTCTTAATGCTTTAAAAGCCTAAACACAGTGCACGTCTGCCAGGTGCGGTGCACTGAATATGAAAGGCTGCTTCACGATCAGGCCTGTCACCAGTCTGTCAGCGAATACAAACCGAGCACTAATCCCGAGGATTTCTTCATTCTGCGGCGCGACACAAAGAGGAATAGGACTACGGGCCCAGTGATCTCTCAGATTGCTTCAGAGGGGCCAGCTGTTCAGACGGTTCAGACTCCAAACACGCTGTTTTAGAAAAGATTCAGAGGGACGCACTTAGAGCAACGCAAAGAAGTTCATAGAGGGCTTAAAGACTTGGTCTACTTTGCCTTACTTAGGGAAAATCCCAGAAAAAACAACATCAACCGAGACAGAAAAATGTTGTGGTTTAACAGAAGTGAATTTACCTAGAAATGAAAATGTTCCTTAAATGCAAATAGTTTTGAATGGTTTCCTGGCTCTACTGTTTTTCTTTGGTTGAGTCTTGATTAAGGGATGATACAAAGATTCAAATGCTTTAGAAAAGTACTTCCGATAGCTGTGTTCCAATTAATGCCAAACTCCTTGTACCAATCATCCATCAGGGTTAAACACAGATAAGGGCAACATGAATCTCCATTGCAAAGAAACTATCGCTACTGATTTAAAGTCTGCGTGGTCGTCTTCGAACTACGTGATGTTATCGTCCCGTCATAAGTCTGTAGCGAAGACGTCCTTTATTTTCACTCACTCAGCTGTTGTCTTCGCTGTGTTCTGACGCACGTTGCCCGAAAAGTTTGATTGAAATTCCTTCTCTTTTTATATTCAAGAACTGTTCTTTTTTCACCATTTACAGACCATTAGTTATAATCAGTGGCGGCTGGTGTTTTTTTTTTTTTTGGTAGGGCCAGCTACAGTTACAGTAAACATCCCAGTATGATTCAGGGCAAAAAAAGGTATCAAACACATTTATTCCAACAGTTAAATGAGGAGATCTTCAAAAACCTCAGTATATAATTACATATATTTATATTAAACAATATTCATGATATGATATAACTACCATCGTAGTAGTAACTTAAAAAAAATATCCAATATAAATTTCATATAATAAATATATTATATTAAAATGATAAATTTATTACAATATAAATACATGCCCATATACGGCGTTAGCATGTAGCTAACTAGCCGGCTAAACCTCCTGTTGTAACATCTCTACAGCGTCATATGTGCGGCCTCCCTTTCACGCCGTTGTCTGATTGTGAGGTCTGCGAAGGACGCTGCCGCTCGCCGTTCTTGCTATGTTGTTAAGCGGCGCGTCGCGAAACTCGCCCTGACGAGAGCGCAGTGCAGGGCGGCAAAAGGCTAAGCCCAAAGCCCAATGTAATTTAGGACTCTGAAATGATGTGTCACTCATGAACTTTAATCAGTGATTGGCTAAACTGCCTCTTAGACCCGCCGCATTGGGACGCGGCCTGCAGCCCCCCTGACACAAGCGGAGAGGACGTGCAGGAAGAGCATATATTTATATTATTTACAAATAATACTGGGAGTATTCCATGTTTCGATAACACAAATAGACACATATTGACTATTTGTAAAATGTATTTTGAATATAATAAAACAGATATAAAACATATATATCTTTTTTTGGGCTCAACGTGGGGCCACGCCCCATTGCCCTCCATGGACCAGCCGCCACTGGTGATGATGGTGAGAACTAAGATCTGTTCAAGGGTTCACTATGGTGATTTACTTAAGTTGGACCTTTGCTTCAGATACACACTGAAGAGCCTTTTCTGTTATGGCTCATACTAATTACAGAAGCTTCAGTGAGCCGGATGGGATCATTTACTCGCCCTGAGAAGTTTCCAGTTCTTCTGGCTGGAAGGAGTAAAGAGTGGAATAAGAGGAGAGAAGCTGGCACGTTTCCTCTCGTAAAAATGTGTTTGGACAAACATAACGTGAGCCCAGTAAGGGACAATGCAACATCCAGATTGTTGCCGTGCCTCATCTTTCCTATTGTACAACATCAATTGAGTACAATGGGAACAAAGGACTTGGAGTCCCAGGCAAAATGTTGCCACGAACAATGCAGTTGTACTTGATGGTTAGATTTAAAATGTTTTTTTCATGATCTAAAAAATACTACACTTTAAATAATGATGTTTTACAAAAATGTCTCCAAAATCAAAATTCATTCATTAAGATTCCAAACCTCAGTGTGGATACCTCCTGGTTGGCGGAAACTGCTACTGCGCTGGGGTTTTTCTTTCCAGATATAATTTATCAGCATAAATCAGACGGCCTGTAGGTACGATTAGAAGGTTTATCTTGGCCACTGAGGCACACAACCCACCCAGCTTGCCAGCTAACCAATCTATTCACCTGACCACAGCACCTCTGCTCACATAAATCTGTTGGTCTGCTCTGCAGAACCCTTCTTACTGGGCTCGCTGTGTGGTTTTTACTCATGTATATTTGCATGCATGCATTTGTGTGTGTGTTTTTTTTGTGGTAATTTAAGTGTATGACCCAGCCCGGTTCGTCCGCGTTGGAATGGGAATGAGGGTTTCCTGATCCGGGGCGTGCCGCAAACATCCATCAGAGTGGTGGTCGGGTGATTTAGGACGTTCCGAAGCGGGCCTCAGCTGCACTGCGACCGCAGCCTTTCCATCGCCTTCCTACCCAGTCTTACCACCCCGACACCGGGAGCCGGGCGCTCGGCCCGTTCCTCGGCCTCTCTCTATCTCGCTCTATGTCCGAGTGTGTGTTCTAGCGCCGATCAATCCCAATCTCCGAAGTAAGAATAAACTGAAATGCAATAGAGTGATATTGGGCAAAAATCATTCTGGTCGAGTCTGTTAGTAGTTTTGAATGCTTATTTATGTGCGTTGCATGACCTCTAGTTATCACCCTGCTTCCTGGAAAACATTTAATTTATTTTTGCATCAAGCAAACCCGATATAAGTCGAAGGCTTCTGCCATTTCAAATGAATCTGTGTGCACAAATTTGTGTGTCGCCGTGATGATAATTTGCTTTGATTTCTGTCAGTCTGCTCCTTTGAAAACGGAGAACGTGTCCTCACTCACCCTGTTTAAGTCGAGTGTATTCCAAGTATTATCTGTGTGGACAGTAGAGGTGAAACGTCCTCGACTCCGTTTTTTTTTCCTTCCCGGAGCCGGAGTGCCGCCTGACCGTTTACGCCAAGCGGCTTTTGCATCGGCGAGCTTAGAAGTGAGCGTTTGCTTTGAAGCGCTCTAATCGTTCCTCTACCTTCAGACAACCTTTCCTGATCCACAGTAGAGTCACAGTGCCGCTCACCCTCAAGCACATACACAAGTGAGAGCACGCATGCACTGCTTGTACTAGTTTGTATTACAGTTAAACATATTAATACAGTTTAACCATATTACCAAGGAGAAGTGAAATACGTTCTAAACAAGAAACAGGAAAAGGTTAGCTGCGTACATTATGAATACAATATGAATTGAATTTTTGATAAATAGGGTCACCTAGCAACAATGGGAATGAATGGCGAGGACACTTTAGAAAGATATACCCCCTCTACGAATATATATAAAAAATACATCCGGAAAAGAGAGAAAGACATTTACACAAGTAAATGAATAGAAACAGGCACATACAGTTCATGCTGGGCTTCCTCCTGAATCAGATCCAGCAGGCGGCCTCAGATTCAGTCTCAGTGAAACTCCCCGCTCCTCCACCGAGGACGCGGAGCTGTCAGGGCGAGCGGCGTAACCGGGCTGACAGCCCTGCTGTGGGCCGCTGCTCTCTGTTCGCCAGACAGAGATCAGCAATTTTCAAACGGCTCCATGCCGCACGCTTAAGCCCGCACATGACCGAGGCGCTCCGCAACAACAAAGGCCAACTTCGTCGACTGATGAAGATGAGTAACAATTGGGCCAAGCGGGTGGATTAACCAATCTGAGCTGCTGTTGTTGGTGGGTGGGTGGGTGGGTGGTCTGTCTCTGTTCATCCCCCCGGCTTTGACCAATCCCCTGACAGAGTGGGTCACTAAATCCCCACCGCCAGCACCCCTAACGGCCGGGGTCCTTCCTCGGTAGCGGGACATAAATAACAAAACGTCCCGGACTGCGCAGTGTGTTGGTGTTCCGGTCCATATATTTTTCAATCCGGCTGTTCAGTAATATTGTACTCATGAATAATCCACATTCCTTTTTTTTTTTGTTGCCTGCCTTCCTGCCTGGCCCGCTCTTGGCCTACTCGGTGCTGGAACCAGACGGTGTGTGTTGGCCGCCCATCTCTCCCTTCTTTGTGCGCCAGTTCTCCCGTCTGAGAGGAATCTCAGACTTTCAAGGCTCTGTTTGTGAACTGCTCATCAAAGCCACAGCAAACGCTATACTGCCGTTTTTGAAGCCCATACTCCACTTTCACTTTGAATGAGATCTTCTGCTCGTGGTTCTGTGGATCTCTCTCCTCATTATTTAAAGCTCCAACGGAAATTAATTATTTCTATAATTTCCAGGAGACGGGGACAGATGATTTCCATCCACCATTAGGGCTAATCTTCATAACTCCCCCCACCCCCCTTCTTTAATGTTTGTGTGTTGCCTTTTAACTTCTCTGAAACCTTCAAGGATAAAGAGAAAACCAGATTGACCATGGAAGCCCTTGAAGGATGGAATAAACATTTGATCGATTCTTCTGAGGAAGTCCCTGCATCTTATCATTCACCATGAAAAACCAAACAAGCGAATAAAAGCATACTCATGAAGTGAAGGAAAATTCTTTGGACTAGAAAGAGACATGACAATATATTTTTATATTTATTAAAATTGTTATTCTGTGGAAAGTTTAGGAAATATGTGTTTTACGGTTTTCCAGACAATTGCTCCCCCATGGAAAGAATTAAAGAAGTCTCCTTACACGCTCACTCGAAGGCTTTAGTGCCTTTGGCCTGTGGAGGAACAGAAGGTCCGTCGATGTGGTTGAGCTTTCGCTTCCCTTTCTGGGCTCTGAGATGATTTGGCCATACAGCGAGTGGAACATTGGTAAGTAATATTTGTTTTTGTGGGAGGGGGAGAATTGCAGAGAGGACCACAGGGAATGAAAAGACAGTAAGATGACACTTCCCCTCCTGCCGAATTGCTGACCGCTTTGTCATTCCCCTAAATGGATGTGATTACATTAAAACTGGGAGGGAACGATCCCGCTGGCTGGCGGGGCGGGGCGGGGGGGAGGGGGGGGGGGGGGGGAATTTGGGCGCTTGTTCCACCATAAATCACCTCTTATTGAATTCATTCACTGTTGGCAGGGACCCAACGTATTTCACGGAATGGCATCATTGCAATGTTTGGACACAACTGTGACAGAAGGTGGACAATTTGCTTCTCGCGAACAAAAAAACAACACAATAGAAAAGGAGGCTAAAGTTTACCTTAAATGATTCAGTTCAGATGAAGCCACATCCCTCAGTGGAATATACTCATTAATCGGGTTCCAGTGTCTGTGAGCACGCCTGCTGCTGCTGCATTTTGGTAAATGCCCAAAACGCGACAGTCTGGTCCAGAATGATACAAGCTGTACAAAGGGAACTTTCCTCTGGACGACGGCACTACAGCAACCGGCCAAAATCAACTCATTGGGGGGAACATATGATATAAATACCAGAGAGAAAAAAAGGTTTTCATTTTTCTGCAGTTTACTGAATTTTAATTTTAAAAAAGCAGCTTTTTAAATGTATAAAATCTGAGCACGTACGTCCCAATGTATTTAATTCATTTCTTTTTAAGAATTTATTGAAACACTCTAAATCAAACAAAGTAATCCATCCTCCTGGCATGTGTTTCCTTCTGCCTTTAAATAACAAATATCATATCAGTTAAAAAAATTCAACCGCAGCGGCTTACAGGGCTCCCTCCAGCTTACGAAACAGAGAACCACCATGAAAACACTAATAAAAAATCCATTTTAATTGTGAAAGTTAAAAGTCATGACTATCAGTACAAAACACCATCAACGTGCAGGTCGATCCTGCATCGGTACAGAAAGCTCTTGGATGTCTTGTTGGCGGAAGCAGCCACCGTCACTTACTATCGCAATTAAACTGTCATCATAAAGCTTCAAACCTTCCCCGCCCAAACAAAAGGAAAAGCAGACGTCGGATCCGTTTGTCAGACGCAATTTTCTCATCAGCTGTAATAGATGTGGAGAGGATGATAAGGAGGAAAATAAAGTATCAGGTAAGCAATTAAACCGAGGCGCCCTTCTTGTCATCCCTGTCTCATCTCCTTCGGTTGTTCCTGCTCATCCTCCTCGTCCTCCTCTGTGCCGCTCGGCATTCATTAGGCCCGGCTTCCCCAAACACTGTTTTATCTACCGGAAACTTTGCCGTGTTGAACTCCTGATCACCCTGATAAACCGCCGGGCTAATTAAACAATGTGTTCCTGCGTGTGTACATGCATATTTATGTGTGTACGCGTGAGTGTAATGCATGGAGTGTGTCTCTTTATCTCCTCTCCAGCTCCTTCCTTCCTCTCTCTCTCTCTCTCTCTCTCTCTCTCTCTCTCTCTCTCTCTCTCTCTCCCTCGCTCTCTCTCGCCCGCTCGCTATCC
Organism: Apeltes quadracus; assembly: GCA_021346845.1. Lineage (NCBI taxonomy): Eukaryota > Metazoa > Chordata > Actinopteri > Perciformes > Gasterosteidae > Apeltes > Apeltes quadracus. The sequence continues at coordinate 12,463,878 of CM037932.1, read as the reverse complement.
TTTTCTGTCGGGCTCAGGGAAATGATGCTGAATGCTGGAAATATGGCACACGCTGAAAGCAGCATTTAAATCTTGACAGTGGCTGGGATTAACTAGGTAACAAGGAGGACAGCTTGGGAAAAACAAGATGGGAGAGGTGAACTCGAGGACAGGGAGGCGGAGGAGGAAGATTCTGGATCTGGAAAAAATGGGACAAATTTCAGCTCTAAGTTTCATAATTATCCCCAAAACTATCCACTTTTTTTCTTTCTACTTTCACTTTGAAGTTCATCCCGCTTTTAATGATTGTCAAGCTTTTTTGACCATCCTCTCAGCTCAATCTTCTTCTTCCTCTTCATGTTTTAAACTCCTCTCGTAGCCTTTTTGTGTGCCATCATTACCGGTTTTTGTACAAGGTACCAAAGGGACACAAACACTGCAAGAAAAGTTTGGCTCAAAGTTCTACTTTTTTGTCCCCTTTGATTAATCAGCTCACATGTGATGCGCTTAAAGTCTTCAACCCCCTTGCTATTGCCTTCGAACTGTCTCCTATTTAATCCTTCTCCTCTCTCCTGTACTCTGCAAACCTTGATTTTGTGCAAATGTGCTGAACTGAGACTTAAATCCAGAGAGAAGACGACAAGGGGAAAAAAAAAATCTACAGGAGAGAGATTGAGAAAAAAAAAATGAGGGGTGGGGTATTTTCCCTAATAAAAGACATGAGCATGTGGACATGAGGGCAATAATGCACATACAACACACACGGGGTTTTGTGATGAAATTGTGGTTCCTTGACTGAGCAAAAAATGGAAATACTAGGTCACACCATATGTCTGCCTGTGTGTGTGTGTGTGTGTGTGTGTGTGCATTGCATATGCATAGCTCACCGTTTTATGCATGAGCCGTTATGCAATATCTGTGTCAAAGCATAACAGTGTGGCTGTATTTCTATGCAGACGACACAGACACTTTTTCATTTGCTATTCCAGGCTTTGCATTGACATGTACTTACATTTATATTCCATCACGTCACTCACAAGCAGCACCGTCAACCGGTGCACACTTAACTTACAGGATTGTTCATTATCATCTCTGGTTGAAATGCATCTGTGTGGAGTATACAGTAATTCTGTGGTGAAAGTTATTTGAAGGCATGACCTTTTGGAGAAATAATGATTCATCATTGTCATAGACGGCTGTGTGGCTGTAAGGGCTTCGAAATAAAAGACTGGAAATCAGAGCTGAGGAAACTTTGAATTAATCTTTATTGCAAATCAGGGAAGGCAGATGATCCCAGACTTCTTCTATTGGGTCCAAATTTCCCTTTTCACAAGTTAGACTTTCTTAAATTTTACAAGATGGAACAGATCCACTACTGACGTTAGAAAGGGTGATTTTTCAGAAAAACAGCCACTCCTCATGGAATCATTTTTTTTCTGTAAAATGATTTTTTACGAGCTCAAATGATCCGTATTTACATCAATGAAATTATTATTTAAATAACCACATTCCCAAGCACGCAGTCAGAAAGCAAAATGTTACGGAGGAGGGTGAAAAGCCGGCGAGTCTGTTTCGGTCAATGTCAGAAAAGGTCAGGAAAAATGTCTTTTCTGTCTTTCTTGAACTGTCCCTCAAGCGGTTCTGACATACTGCCGTCCTCAGATTGAGTATTTGGTGGCGTTTGATGTGGTTTCTGCAGCAACCACTGATCTCTGCTGTAAGACTCTGGGAGGATAAAAGTCAGGCCGGTTTTGATCGCGCTGTGATGCCCCGGGTTCACTTGGCTCACTGATGTTGTGGACTCTGGGGTTTTAATTCCAAGAATTTGAGACTGAAGCCCCCCCCCCCCCCCCCCCTCCTCCCCTCTCTCTCTCAAACCTATGAATCAAACCTCATATCATATAAGGGATCATAATAAAGGGAGGATGTACAGTATTTCCAGCTTTAAAGCGAAAGGCCACGTTCATCAGTCTGACCGTACGTGTCAGCGATGCGTCCGAGCTTTGGCGCTGTCACTTTACTGTCAAGTCACAAGGAAGCCCACAGAGAGGCCCGATGAGGCCTCTGAACTCCACCACTCACTGGCTCAAGCCCTGACACGCCAAGCACACACACACACACACACACACACATACATAAGCACACGCACACACACACACACGCTTTTTATATCAGCAGAAAGTCTCTGGGAGAGTCGTGTGTGGATGATCCCCACTGAAAACAACAGCGTGGCTGGAGGGATGCGGAAAATGCGATAAAGACGGAAAGGACGCGAGGAAGAGAAGGGTGTCGACAGGGACGATGTAGGAAGTCGCCGCTCTGAAGGAACAATAACGTAATTGACTCGTGAACATCGAACGCTCCCCTGTTACCGTGTCCTCTTATCCTCGCGGCTCAGCAGCAGGAGCCTTTGTTATTTCCACAATAGTGGCGTTGTGCTGGCATGTCATCCTTTTTCGCGTTCATTGTTTCTCACCTTTTGCTCGGAGGCTTTGGGAGGATGTCTCCGTGGAAAAGACCGTGACCCCCCCCCCTCGTCACATCTGTGTGTCGTTCAATCTCTTCTCCCGTTTGAGCCTTTCTATCTGCACAGGTTTTAACTTGAGGATGAAAAAAGGGCCAAGAGGGTTCATAACAAAGCTCTTTTTCATCTATCGAAGCAACGGTAAAATCATTAATATTGTATGTAATACATGTTTAACAGGCTTAACTGAACACGTTGCATTCATTACCTGGTCTGCATTTAACAGAAGACTTGACAGTGTATCTGTTTCTCTCTGTCCTTTCTTAAGTATACGTGTCTCGCTGGTTTCCTCTCAGCCACATCACCCTTGTGACACTTGTGATATCTCTGAGTCAAGGGACCAGACACACACACACACACACACACACACATGCACAGACTCATTACAGAACAGCAGCTGGAGACGGAGGCAGTATTAATCCTATTTCTCCTTGTTAATGGGATTATGTCTTTTAATTAAAGGCAAGTGGAGAGCAATTATGAGTAGTGAGCGGATGTGGCACAGTTGACTGTCGTGTCATTGTGTCAGCATTCAAGGTGCTCTTGTGCAGGTAGACTCGGATGATTCTTTCGCCTTTTACACATTGCACATACACCTCGATTTTACCACTCACTAATCTGTGTTGTATCCATTTACTTAGTAACCATACAGCTGTGGAAATGTGAAGCTAACTATGTACCCGGTTTATTATTCTACAGTGATTTACAGTCACATGAATAGCCAGGTTGGACAGTCATATCCCTTTCCGTGTCCCACGTGATTTCCACTAAACCTTTTCCCTTCATCTGATTACCTACAGTACGTAGTCAAACCGAGGTCAATTATGGATTGAGATTCAAGGTGACGTCGGGTCATTGGAGAATGACGCGGGAAAACAGGAATTTTAAACAGTGAAGTATCTCTGACCATGGAAAGTTGTAGGCCACATGCCTATATGCTCCACAGGCGAGGCCTCTATGGAGTTAGGTTGGAGTTTACATTAACTGCTTTATAACATTTTGAATTGCACTGTCACTATAAAATAAACTCCGGCACAGATATCAACATTTTGTCTTCATTATGCAATTATATAATGCACACACATACTGCAGAGCCAAGCTAACGAGCTGTGGCTGCATACCAAACAGACGTGGAGGACAGCTAAATCTTTTGGACTCAAAAAGTGCTTTAAGTCTGCTCACCCAACCTCTTCTGAGAAGGTTTACTTTGGGAATATAATTTGGCGTTGATGTGGCCTAACTACAGAGCTAGCTACCGTCCGGGATGTGACTGAGCAAAAGCATGGTCTGACCTCTTTCACTCCCACACCCGACTCATCTAACCACTAAGCATAGTGTTGATCCAGGCCATCGAGTATGGTGATGCATTTGAACCTTTTAACAACTTATCCTGGGACATGGAGTTAAGCAAAAACAAGTATATGTTTTAAAAGACTGAGAGTGGATTCAGGGTCATGTTGCTCCGTTTAAAACTAAATTCTAAGCTTTAGGGCGGGCCTTGACTTAGTTCCACGACACGCTGATTCCATTAGCAGGGTGAAAACCGGCCTCTGTGTAGTGTTTCACTGCATCAAAATCCACTTAGCGGCATCTTAAAGGGGAAAGTGACACTGGGTTGGTATTACAAGCTGCAGCTGCAACAATCAGTTAGAGAAAGGGAGAATGTGAGGAGAGTAACATCTCTACTTTAATCAATTTTACCAGCTAGGAGCTTGCTAGTGTGTCAGCTCCGGACAAGCACTGCTGCACACACAGCGTGCTGATGACACACACACACACACACACACACCTACTCAGGATCATCCAGCCTAAGCTAAGAGTTCATGCATGTATGCAGATCACACCAACACACACCCTGATACTCTCTATTCCATCACTCTATTACCTGCAGCACTAGACATGATTCTGTCTTTATCCTGCTGTCTCTCCGACGAGGGAGCGTTTTGTTCCAATTAGTCCCGGCAGATGAGCTTCCAGAAGCCACCTAGCGAGCCCTCAGGACGATCAAACCCAACGCACCTCCAACAGATTAACATAGAACTGCGCTGCAGGCGGAAACACAGACACGGGCTTAGATGGAAGTGGGACGGAGGAGAGAAGCGTGAGAGTAAAGATACAAACTAAAAGAAAAGGAGTGCTAAAGGTGCTATCCGTGCTTCCTTTTGCTATTCTCTTTCAGAGGAACAAATGTTAATTCTAGATTAGTCTAGATACTAGATTCAACTTGTTTTCTGTGTTTTGCTTGAACGAAACGGCTGCTTCAGCTTTTCTAAGGTCTTTTCCGAGGCCTCAGAGCTCTCTTTGATTTCAAGCCGTCACACCGAAAGAGCCGGATAAAGCCCAGCTGGGTGAGCATCCTTCTTTGCTCTCACAGAAGCAATAACACTTTGCTCGTTGTTAATTTCCTCCTGCTCCTTGAGGAGGTGTTGATCTATTTGACACACAATTAATTTAGACTTGGCATAACTCTACATAGTTATTACTGTATTGCACTTTAACGAGAAGGGCTGTTTGTGTTGGTCACCCTTTGTTGTAAATGTTTCAATAAAATACTGTATAAAGCTTTTATTGGCACCAGCAGGTGAATGTGCTTTACATGTGGAACTGAATTATATAGATGGCTGTGTTCCAGCCTCTGTACATAGATGAATAGGGAACCCGCCGCTCCACTACGCTTTACTTTAAAAACACGTAAAAACTAACAGGACACGCAAACTGCATCAGAAGGAACGTAGGGTTTTGCAACCTTGGCATTTGTTTAGTTCCAGTAAACAATTTTATAAGTAATTATTAAGCTTTATTTTCATGCACATATTTTGGTACTACCTGTATTTATATATCTTTAATATGTTTCTGTTCTAATATCAGATTTAAGCCAGATTCTTTGTATGAACGACCTACTTGGCACCACACCCCTACTCTGATTCAATGCCAGCTACCTGCTATGAAGCATGCTGGCTCCCTTCAATGTAATACAGTCATCATTACCGTTCCACCTGTTCTTTTCCTGCTTCCACGAGCCAAAATGCCCACAGAGCAATCAATTAGAACGAGGATGAGAAAAGGAATAAGATCAGAGTCGGTTTTTAACCAACTCAAAATCCTCCTCTACTGTTTTGATAATAGAAGGGGAAGTTGAACTCTTCCCTTCCTCAGCAGGCTTAATCCATCCGCTCTTCCCCATGTGTCTTAATGTCATTACAGACGTCAATAACCAAACTGCACACCCCCACCCCCCTCCCCTCCGATAAACAGCACTATTACCCGGCGCTGACCCCTAGGCACTGTTTACCTTGTTAACAGACCGCTGGACCCCAAACACACCCTCATTTCCTTCGCTACGAGACCCATTTATGAGCATTTTACTTGTATCTGTGTGGCCTCGGAGAGACAACTGCACCAGCAACGACGATGTTTGTTCAGTTGTCCCACATTACTGTCCGTGATGGCTGTGTTTGAAGTACACACGGGCTTGATTGGTGGAATAGGAACAGGAAAAAGGTAATTTCCTTTGTCAGACTTTTCCACTTGAGGCGGTCGAGATTGATAATTTTAAATCCAGGGGGTTTACAGTGTGCTAAATAATAATCAGGTTGTGCTTTTTTGATGCATTAGTTATATATTTAACAGCACACACACTAACTGACGCAGAAACAGGCAGGCAGGAACAAGGCCGCTGGAATGCTCAGGCTGAGCTGCTCCTGCAGAGAACAATAAGCGGCTGGTATAATAAGTACCTGCGGGGGCCTCTGGTATTTATGCTTAGGCCTTGATGACAGGAATGGAAGCAGGTATGCAGGTGAGGTGATGCGGAAAGGCGGGCAACAGCGAGGGCAACTGCCCGGCATGGAAGGAAAAAGCATGGTCTGGAATAGAAAAAGAAGCCAGAGCCATGCTCACGTTGCAGGTTGAGCGCCGACAAACCGTCTGTTGACGTTTGTTTCACGGCTTCTTTAAATGAGCCGAGGTCCTAAAAGAGAACTAAAAATGTGGGTCTTTATCCTTCTGTCAGATGAATCCTCGGTTTGGGATGCTCCACTCTGACAGATACGCCAGGTAAACGGTGAGAGGTAGTGAGGGTGTGTGTGTTTGTGCGTTTGCTTGTGATGACTCACTTCTCGGCTATGCAGATTACACATGCTACCCAGAGCTTTGAGCAGAGCTCCAGGGATCTGTGTGTGTAAGAGCACCACAAGTCTTTGTGAATGTATGAGCTAATTAAGCCTTCTTCTTTACGTGAAAACGCCTTTGAGGAATCCTGGTTTAAAGACTCCGTCCCTCCGCTCTCTCTCACAACATTCGTCTGGCCTCCAAATCTTGCTTTGGTTTCTTCTTTCACTTTACAAATACAGCACTTTTTGAATTCTTTACCTAAATTTAAGCATTTTAAGAACATGGCTTCACCTTTGCCAATTTTTTTTAAGCAATGGTACTACCAACAATGGGGTCTTCTTAAGTATGTTTGAATAAAACATGACGCAAGCAGGATTGTAACACTGGGGGAAAATCTCCCCCAGTCCGTGGATGTGACATTCAACTGGGATGTTTGCTCAGCCGGCGATTGGTCTGTCCGGAGTGGGATCCGCATTCGTGTTTTTGCATCCAGTTCTCTTTTGTTTTTGTCATTATATTCAACACGGGTTATAACGCCTATTGTCTTTAGGATAACTACACAATATGGTTGTTGATGTTAAAAGTTACAATTTAGGACCATGTGAGTGTTTAAAAAGTATTCAGGAATTTTCTCTCTTTGAGCACTTTGAGATCGACAAAAGACGATTTCAGATTCAATTCAGAAGGAAATGATTGACAACAAAATATGGGTGGTTCAACTTTAGCGGATGTTCCCTTTATGATTATTTCATTTGAACAAGTTTTCAAAAAACTTCATTATTCCGCAGGGAACCAAATAAAACACTTTTGTGGCGATTTAGGCTCCACGCTCACGTCTGGAAATACTGGGCACGGAAGCACTGTTGTGATGTATCCATAACCATACACTAGATTCTACTTTTTAATATATTTTTCTGCAAACCAAATCGAACCCCTTTTCTGAATGTAAATCGAATCCGTGGCCGACACGGAGGCTACTTGTGTTGACTCACTTGTTCTCAGCCATTCATTCTTTGCATGACATCGATTACAAATCCCATTCTCATACTCGGTGGTGCCGTCAAAAAACAGCATTTTCACACTGAAATATATTTACTGCTCTCCATAGAAAATGTATTACCTAGCTAAATCCATTTAAAAACAAACTGCATGATGATAAAAAAAGCCCAACATCTCTCTTAAATAAATGATTATGCAAAGAGACAGGGCCGGCCCAAGGCATAAGCGAACTAAGCGGCTGCTTGGGGCCCCCTGGTCAGGGGGCCCCAAGCAGCCGCTTAGTTCGCTTATGCTGCAAGCAGCCCTAGTTTTGTATTATAACCTCACTGTATTTGTTTATAATTTTCGCTATAACAGTATAGCGTGACATTTGTGCCAATAATCTTCTAGCACAGGTAACAGGTTTCCAGTGCGTGGTGGGAAGGGGGCCCCCAAATAATATTCTGCTTAGGGCCCCCAAGAGGCTCGGGCCGGCACTGCAAAGAGAGGCACATCGTTTTGGACTGTGCTCTAGATTTCTAACTCTGGCGCATTCACCGATGCGATATTACGATACTAACACACACATCAGGCCAACGCGGGCCGTGCTGCCCGGGAGAAGCGCTCTGTCGGGGCTCCACGAGGAGCCTGGGCTGTCGTCCTGCTCACAGCCCCGATCTGGCAGCGCGTTCACCATCGGCCCTGCCATCTGCTGCGCTCTCAGCAGCTTGTTTAGAGGTTAATAGCTTCATGATCCCTCTATCAGTCCTGCCCATCTTCAAATGGCTAATTCTTCCTCTCTGGCAGCCATTAGCGTCCTCCGTCCTGTTTTTTTTTTTTCTTTTTTTTTCTGAATCATCCGGGCCATCATTAGCCCTCTGTGATATCAGACCACAGTCGGTTTTATTCGCCGAGCAAAAACAAAATGACGCATCCGGGGCCTTTTCAAATGGATCGGAACACGCGATGAGAGTGGTATCCTGGGGTCGTACGATGTGGATGGTTTTTTTTACTCCCGTGGCTCGAGTTTTATATACAGGATACCAGAAGAAAGCCCCCGCATGGTTTCACAAGTAGGGCTATTTTGTCAGTGCACATAAATAGAAATTCTCCTTTTATGACCTGTGTGTTTTTCTTCAACAGAAAACTACAAGCTCTCTACTGCTGCAGCAGAGGGGAAACTGCAGGAGTTGCTCAGTGTTAATGTGGTGGGATTGGGGTTTAAAAGAGTGCAGGCCCAGTAAATCTGAATAGATCAACTTGTGTCGGGGCTGCAGGGACCTTTGCGCTTGACTGGAAGTTTGACTTTTACTGAACCTCATCCATAACTGACTCATTTTCTTAGAGAAATCTCCAACTGCCTCTCAAATTAAGTTGAAGGCTTTTTTCCCCCCAATGTGACTTCGGCGTGACCCCCCGTGAATTTGCATATTACATAGCTGAGAACTGAATATTAAGCACTTGAGCGAATTACTGTCTCTCAGTTTATATTCCCCGTGCAGCTCGAGGTAGCGAGCAAAGCGGCTGGTTGGGCATTTAAAACCCCTTTTGAAGATAATGTGATTTTTTTCATTTGGCTGATAACCACGTGTCACGGAACGTTTCATTATTTTGGACACCAAGCATTTTTTTTTTACACTGCTTCATGGCTTACCAAGAGGAAGAAAAATTAATCCACCATCACATTATTGTGGTTCGTATGAGGAAAGTCGGTGGGGGAGTTATTCGCTGTGATTGCTGTTGGAACGTCTTCAGGGATCTGCTCTGAATCTGACGATTCTGGCAGACGTCAAAGCTCTCCGGCTCGGGGCCGCGAGGCGATATGCTTTCACACAAGTGCTACAGTATTTCCTCTCGTCTTTCAGGAGACGATGCACAGTCGCGCGAATTACCCGCATCCCACGATGCCGTGACTTGACGATTTTTTATAACGTCAATGTGCTTGTACGTGTTTTATGGACGTTCAAAATGTCTCAAAGACTTAAATGCTGACAACGTGTTTGCTGAAAACCTGAACATGTATCTTTCAGAGCAAAGTCTCGGGTCCAGATCTACATTGCTTAGAGAACCTTTGTAGCCACACTATGTGGATTTGGGTATCTGGTTTCATCCCATTGCTTTAGCCACTGCATATGCATTATATAAACATGAAAAGGCCCGATAGCTCTAAGGGAAACTGTGATCTCTCAACACATTCTAATTAAAGATTTCTCCCTTCCACCCTGGCCCAAAATGGTTGCATTCCTTTTCCTGAAAATCTTATTCTCGATTGGCTCTTTAGAAATCTTTCTTTTGGTGGTTTTCTTCCACCCTGCCACACAAATACTTACTGTATGTCACGGTGCGTGTTGCAGAGGAGAATATTCCCTTTTTTCATCTGCACGTTTATATGGGGATTTGCTCTCCTTGGTCATAATAAGTAGGAGCGGCAGGTTCACCATATGGACTGAAGATAGCGGGTGCAGCGGAGGACAGAAGAATGGATGAATGGGGACCCTCCAACGGCCTCGGCCCCTTCTGCCAACACCGGTGCCTTTTCGTCAGTGGATGGATACAGCGAAATAGAATAATAGAAGCTTTCCCCTATAATAGCTTAGCAAACTGTGTGCCAGCACCTGGCCCTGAGTGAAGACAGCGATTAGCCACAAACAGCCACGAACATCACTGTTCGACGTAAGCCATGTGAAAAGTAGAGGGGGCTAACAAAAAGTCAGGAGCGAGTGGTTAAGTATTTGGACGAGTGTTTGTCCTGCTAGTTTAATGAGGGACTAGCCTTAACCTTCACCCACCATATGGGCTTACGACCCCTGTGTATGCTTTTCTGTTAACGTTTGCCTGAGATTTGACTCATCTGAGCTTTGGAAGTTAAACACCACATAACCACATCGAAAGTAAGAGAGATTTCTTGGGGGTGGTACCCGCCTCTGAAGTCAGTTGTAGAAATTTGGCAAATTCAAGATTTTTTTCCAAATGACACCTTGGTTTTTATTACATGTTCTAGGTTGAACCAAAATGACAAAAATGAGGGCCTGTGATGCTGATTTTCCTCCGGCGTCGGAGAATGATTCGGTGCTCAGAATGTAATAAGGCCTGTCCATCAGACTTCTGGGCATCTCCAGGATCTCTGATCGATATGTCCTAAACAAAATACACACTCTCAAACTCATTCAACATGTTCCCTGGGATCATCAGTTATCCTAATGCTCTCGTAAATATTTGGACAGCATGGGGTGGGGAATCACTGAAGTCCAGTTAATACCTAACAAATGTGGGCTGCAGCTTTGTCGTGCAGTGCACTTGTTCAAATGTCCAGGCGAGCTGGGATCTGTGTGATTTCTGGAGTCCTGTTCAAACAGTGGGCTGAGAGCCAAACAGTGACCTCTGGCAGGCTGATCATTCCTACCACATGGAGAATGTTTGCATAGACCTGCTGTGGCTTCAACCAAAGAATGCATGTCCGATTCCTCTCCATCCCCACGTCTTTTCCCGCTTCTTTATGAACCTGCATGTATGATCAATGACGCGAAACAGCGTGTGGTCTTCTGTACATCACATCTGGTTTGTTAGGAGACCAAAAGGAAGCCATTAGGACGTACTGATAAATTACAGAGCATCACAGCTAGTAGATGATGATGAATTGCTCCATTACCATCACATGATCTCCACGCTGGTTTGTTTTTGTCTGGAGGTTGCTGAAGTTGGATACCAGGTCAAGATCACGAAGGGTTATGAAGACACCTCCAGGCTAAAATAAATGACAGGGACGGTGTCTGTTGACTTTGCTGACAAGTATAAGTTATTTTAGTATTTAAGGAATTTGACAGAGTAAACAAGCAGAATTCAACTGGCAGTAGATGCTCAAAGGTCAAATTATTGTTTTGAAACAATAAACTTTAAAGGTGTAAAATGATGAGAAACTAACCAACTATACGTATGTGTGAGTTACTACTGATTGTCATCGTCAGAAATTGACAAACAAACTACTACTACAAACTACTAAGAACCCATCTTATATTATATACAAAACCGTTATTTAGGTACACTAATGATTTACTGGTAAACGCCAAGTCAGTGCGTGCGGTTGGGGGTTGAACACCAAAACTATGTTTCGGGATTCGTAGGATCCTGTTAACATCACTTCAAAAATTCAGCCTTCAAATTTATATTTAACAGCCTTTTGAAAAAAATCTTCTGGAAACATTCAGTCAGGCGGTGTTTTTATCCAACTCCCAGAATTAATAAACCTTAATAAGCTACCTGGCATTGGTACATATTTTTCAACAGCATTTGTTTAATCCCAGCCAGATTGTGAGTTAGTATTTTTAGGGTCTCCAAATATATTGCGCATTTCAAGTAACTAAAGATTTTTAAACTGCGTTGCTCCCAAGCGAAGCCTGAATCGCATTGGAAATGGTGATTGGTCATTGTGCCGTGAGGTACCACCATGATTGCAACTATGAATATAGATGAATGCTTATTTTTTCAATCCACGAGGCTGACTGTATTTGTGTGCGCAGCACAAGAGACGCGGAGGCGTCTTCATGGGAAAGTGGCCGAGGTCAGGAGCTCTGACCCACCTTGAAATGTCTAAATAGACCCCGCCTGTACCAAGTTATCTGCGCCTCACCATTGCACCCTGAGGGAATGTCCCTGTTTATTATGAGTACGAAAACTCAAATATGCATTAATTCCTCGGTTTAAAGGATTCGGAGGAAATCATCAACTGTGCTTTTTGGTAATGCTCAATGCAGCATTTTCGTGTACCTTCTGCAGGCAATGCATTTTGTGAAGACACTTGTTTTCATTCTTACATTGCAGCGTAAAACATTCTGCAGAACCTTAAACAATACTCTGCACACTCCTATTCATTGTTTTTTCTTTGTTCCCCTCTCATCCACTCATGCAGCTGGAAAGACCAACGCCGCCCTCGGGGACAACTAAGGCCTCGTCTTATCTTTCTCAGAACTCAGGTCAGTAATTTTTTCTCGATTAGCTGTGGACCACAGAGGTTAGTCCTCTGGACTTCATGGTAGTCAGTGGTGAAGACTATCGGTCTGGTGCTGCGCACACGTGTGTTACATGATACGGGTGACCACTCCTCATAACCCAGAAGCCTGGGGGCATAATGGCATAACGGCTGGAGACACGGCTTCTTTGAGGTTGCACATTGTGTGCGTTTTTCATTATTACAATCAAATGATCTTGTGAGTATCAGAAGATAGATGAAAAAATCTACATGAATTGTCTTGGAAGGAGGCTTTGTGCGTATATAAGTGCATTGTTATTACAAAATCCATGACACCGATGCACAGAATAAATTAAATTTACCCTCAAAATATCAAATAACAATAAAATAATCATAACCAGAATAGTATAATAAAGTATAAATCATTTCCAGAATTAGTGATATGTCTTTGTGCTGGAATCATTTCCCTGCGTCATTGTGGGGACAGTTCAATTGATCATTAGTGTGATAAGGTCACCAATTGTCTCTCTCTCTCTTAGTGGAGACTATCACAAGTCACTCGATAAAGCGACCTCTCCTGTGCTTTAAGTTCTGTCTATCTTAATGCGATCAATAATCCAATCGGAATCTCCTTGTGGAGGTAGTGTGTGTGTGTGTGTGTGTGAGTGGGAAAACCTATACCCCGGATAGATGCCCCCAATGGGGGGAAAAACTCCTGTCTGACCTCCAACATGCATCCTTTTCTTCCTCCTTTCCGTCCTCGCTGTGTCACTTCATTGTACATGTCACCATTTGGCTCCTCTGATCTTTTTCCTTTCATTTATCCTTTCAATCTCTCGCCTGTCACCACGCGGCGTGTCCTTCTGTCCATCACTCGGTCGCATTCAGTGAGTTTGTGGTTTCCTCTCGAGAAAGTCTTCACATTGAAAGCTGATGACCGTCTGTGTGTCTGTCATCTTTGGTGTATGTCACACTGATCGATGGACCGAGTGCTTCCCAGAGTGAGTGTGTGTGTGTGTGTGTGTGAGTGTGTGTGTGTGTGAAACGGAGCCGCCTTGCTGATTCTTTGGTTGCTGGAGATGAGAGGGTCACGTCTGATTGGGATTGATCAATGACCACTGAGCCTGGCGGTCTGATCCTTTACTACTGAAAGAAGCGCACGCACACACAAATACACCATTCACATCCGCGGCAAAGAAAAAAAATCGAAGTTCAACGATGGCACCTTTAGCTGGGAGGGAAGGACTGGAAACGGCAGGTAACCTCTCCGGGAATCTTTAAACGATAGGAATCATGTTGCGTGCGCACCGTGTATGAGCACGACTGGTGATTCTAATGAGGCTCATGTGCAGTCCAGCATGATAATGTAGCTGCGTCTGTGGACAGGATTATTTACAACACCTGCCTCTTGCGTGAATGCACCTTTTATTAATTTGCACATAGACGAGGAAAATGTAATTCTTGCACCTGATCCAAATCAGAGTTTTCCAACCAGATGCTTCATGAAGCAGCAGGGAGCAGGAATTGACCACTGAGTCTCTCGCATGGGCGAACCTTCAGGACTGTGCTTTGTCTGTGTGTGTGTGTGTGTGTGTGTGTGTGTGTGTGTCTGTCTGGCTGCGACGTTTGTTGTAGCCGGTTTTGGAAAAACCTTTTAATTAATAGACTCATTACCTTCCAATCTTTCCATGCCCTTTCCTCTGCGTCGTCTCGGCCTCGAGAGGGAAGCTTAGTGATTCTCATCTGTAGTGAAGGATCACATCCCTGGAAACGAGGCTCTGAAGCGACCCGCTCGTTGCAAGCTGGGCCGCGCCGTGCAAACACTTTGTATTTGACACAGCGTAAAAAGGTGGGGGAACTTAAACAACAAAATGGCTAATTTAAGATCCATTTTTATTTAATTTCTAACTCGCTACAAGTCAAATTCAAGCGGCGTGTTTCTTCGGAGGTGGTTTCTGAAAACAACTTTTGCACATGCTTATGGTGTTTGTCACCAATGAGTTGAATTCATTTCGTTAGCGTCTCTGTAGCCCACCCACAGTTTGGCAAAATTGCGCGGCAGCAAATCCCACACAGCAGAGCTCTAATAGAGTGATGGATAGTTCCCAGCTGTCAACATGACACTTGTAATGGTCCCATCCTTTGTAACAATGAGAGAGGGGAGGAATCAATGGAGGGTGAGAAATGGAAAGAGCGACATGTTTTCTTTGGTTCTGTGTTTTCGTCTCCATACAGGCTGAAAGGAGCAAGGCGAGGCCACAGCGGACATGATTCACTTTGAAGACTGAACAATAAATGCAAATTGCAACCAACGGTTGTGTGTTTCCTGCGTAAATCTCTTTTAGGGGAAAGCACATTCCGTTTCGATTCCTAAAAGACAAGCCAGCGTTCAGCTCAACAGTCACATTTATGTTGAATGAAATTGAATAACATTTTATCTTCACTCTATTTTTTTGGTGGAGGGAGGGGGCGGGATTTCCCAGGAAATCCTTTTTACTTCACTGTGAAAAGGAGACTCCACTCACCAGAAAACTGAAAAAATACAACCGCACACAGTGGTTTATTCTTAAGTCTTTCTGTTCTGTAAAAGTTTGTCGTCTGACATCTGACATATTAATTATTAGCTTATCCAGTCTTCTCAAACAGCTTAAATGTATCAATCCGGTCATATTAGAGAGGAAATACCTATTTGACCGGTCCATTTGTTGAAGAATATACCGTTATAACCAATAGATAGATAGGTCTGAATTGTATTTAAAGACACTGGAGGAGTGGAGCTGTGTGGGAATAGCAACTAGGAAGGAGCTGAAATGGTTGCACGTCAAAGCAGACTCTCACTACCTCTCCCTTTGTGTCCTGAAGTGCGGCTTGACGGGAGAGAATAGTCGTTCATTTTCCGCTGCTGACTGAAGCAGCAAAGGACGGAAAACAACTACTGTGTCCTTGCAGAGAGGTGTGTTTCTGCTTCCATTGGCCTAAACCCTCTGAAAGACTGTGTGTGTGTGTGTGTGTGTGTGTGTGTGTGTGTGTGTGTGTGTGTGTGTGTGTGTGTCTGTGTGTGTGTGCGCAACGTTGCTGACTGAAGGGCGAGACAGCGATGGAGGGGAGGGGAGGGGAGGGAAGCCTGAAGTGGTAATTGATGACTGTTGATTTTCACTGCTCTTATAGACATGGCAAGAAAAAGAGAATTAGAGAAATGAGGGTGAAGACAGAGGGACTCTGTTTCCATCTCGCAGTCAAGTGAGTTTTCACTATATTCAAGTGTTTCCTGAGTTTGTAGCAAAAGTAAAGAGGTGAGCAAAAGTGGTTTGTCTGCAAATTTCCTTTGCTGTCAACCAATTCTCATTCTGTTGGAACAGCTTTTGACCTTAATTACACTTGATAGGAGAAACAGGTGTCACTTCTTAGGCTCGCCCCTGATGCTTTAAAGTCTCCATATGAATACTGAAACGTCTGTGTTCTCATACACTTCTGACAATATGTCCCGTGACCACTGTTGCTAACCATATAATCACAATTTGGACTTTTTGAACAAGATTCAACCAATGTGTATGCGGATGTGTGTGTTTTTAAATGCCATAATTCTGAACAGGAGGACCTTGGCTCAGTCTTTTTAGGAGCGTGTTTATGTGGCACAAGGATACCATGTCCAAGCACAAAGCAAATAGGATTTTCTAGCATCTTTCTCTCACTGTCTTTTGTATTGTGTGTGTGTGTGTGTGTGTGTGAGAGAGAGTGTGTTTGTGTACAGAAAGAGTTTACTCTATACAGCCATGCAGGCTTAGTTTCCCACTGTGGTCATCCAGATTGCCAGTCACCACAGCCTTGTGTACGACATGCCAGATAAATCCTGTTTGCACGCACACACATACACACTTCACACACACATACACACACACACACACACAAACACACACTAACACACAGGAGTGCTCTGCAGCCGAGAGATGTGGGCAAGCGGGTTCAGCTTAACCAAATTGACCTCTGGTTTGCCCAAAACAGACAAGGATGCCAATGCAGGGATAGTTCTTCTGAAATATGTAAGTCGGATTAACATATTTACTACATTGTGTAATCTCACCAAATCTTTTACCCCTTTTCTTGCAAAATCGAAGGTTAAACATCTGTTTTTCTTCCTGAGCCTCAGAATAATATCAGACTTGTCCTGGTGAGAACCTTTCACGTGAGCTGCAGGCAGTCGGCAGAAGAATCCAAGCTTCTTTTTTCAAGCCGAACATCAACAACTGCTCTTTGTCTACGTGGGTGCGAGTTCACGAACTGTGTTCGGAATCTGTGTTTCTAACTCCCTCGGCTTATTTGAAAAGTTGGATTGATTTATTTTGAAGTCGAGAGCTCCTCAAATCAAAAAGGCAATTAGCATGTTCTTCTGTTGTGGCAGAAAACAAAGCTCCTCGTCCTTTTAATTTAATGAGCCCAGTCTGGCTCAGAATGAGGCTGTGTTGGAATTTCATAATGATTTCCACTCCTTCTCGCTGGGTAGGAAAGGGCCTGAGCTGCAGACTGGGTGTTGTCACAGTGTTGGGTAGCATCCAGGGATTCTATAGGAAAACAGGCGCGGACAGACTCATTAGGAGATGTCCACACTGGCAGAGACATTAGATTCATGACGATGCTAATACACAGGCATTTCGGGTAAGATTTCACTTGAATAATGGACGTTCTGTATCGAAGAGACCAGAGTTATGTTTTTTTTTTTTTTTGCAGAGCTATGTTATGACTGATTCAGAGTGAGAAGCTCATCGAGCTCCATCCAACAACAGAGAATAGACAGGGAGGCATGACGCCTGGAATGCAGAACACCAAGCTCGCACCGCAGCATGTGTGAGGACCCACACACACATACACACACACACACACACACACACACACACATATGGTCAAGGTATAGGAATCTCCGTGAAGGATTTTTATTTCAATTTTTTTCCCCTCCTAACACAAAACCACGTCAAAAACTGGCCAGGGGGCCCTAAGCAGCCGCTTAGTTCGCTTATGCCTTGGGCCGGCCCTGCCCTTCACAAAAGAAACACGTTGAGACCAAGTGTTGGGATTACTAACAGACCTCTCAGTGTGCTTATGCCCTGTCTGTGAAAAAAAAAAAAACTGCCAGTTAGAATTCAAACTGAGAGCTATAGTATTGTGGCACTAATGGAGCATTAGATTGGGGTTGAGCGACTGAATGGGGAGTGGTCCACTTGCTCTGCCCGCGGGCTTCCCATTCAGGCCCACCGCTTAGCATTTGCATAATTGCTGGACAGCGGACCACAGCAGAAGGTTCTGAGCCGTCCCCCATTCCGGCTAACCTAATTCGGTCTGATTGGGCTGGGAGGACCGGTGCTGAACTCTGTGAATAGCTGTGAGATGAGGGTAAGAGGATGGACGGACCCCCTTGGCAGAGCGGTTAGGGAGGATACCGTATAGCGCGGATGGAGAAACAGCAGCGTATGCAGCGAATGACTACGTCCGTAATTCAGTGTCGGACTCAAACAAACGGAGAACGCAAATGAAAAGGGCGACCCATGTCAGGTACTCATACTGGGATTATCCTGATAAAGACAGGTTTACAATAAATACCTTCCCATTAACACAAAGCTTGACAGAGGCTTGACTGTTCTGAGGTATTTGGCTGAGTAGAAAAGTTGTTAGCAGTCTTAGTCCCTCCTCCCCTCCAGGGATGGGTCCTATTTAGAATTCAATGAAAGAGGAGAACACAGTATGTTGCATTGAACTCAAATGGGACCCGAGAGAGTCACAAATCCATTTTGTTGGACGAAGGCAAACACAAAACAAACAATTTGTACAGTACTGAAGAATCGTAGGCAGATAGTGGAAAGAGAAAAGGCGAATTTGGCAATTGGTCGGGACAAAAACAGAGGTTAAGCAGTTTATGAAGGCCCCACAATGTTGCCAATTTTTTGGTTGGGTTTCTCTTGTGTGAGACAAAGTGTTCAGATGTGATGCGGAAGGTTTGGCTGCATCCTTGGACGGAACTACTTACTTCAATTAAAATAACTCAGAAACTCGTTGCTTTGCTGCGAGGCTCTCTAGATCGTGTGCTCTTCACCGGCTTTGATGGCGGTAAAACCGGAGGTTAGCTGTGAAGTGGGATTGGTTTAACACGGTGCCAGCGGAGCGCCGGCCTCAATGGCGCCTAGTGCTTGGGCTGGTGCCCTCAACACAGCTCCTGTGTAGGTTCCCTGAACCCAGACAAGTGTTTCTCCTCCCAACTGGCGCTATAGGCCCACTCCCCTTGCCTCAGATTCCCATTGAGCCTGTTTACCATGCCACCAGGCCTATTCAAACCTCAGTCGGCATGTGTTACAGCCTCACAGAGACCGCTGAACTCTCCCTAACCTACTAATCAGACCTCTCCTCCCTTTCAGACCTTAAACATAAAGCCCCAATCTGACCACCATTTTGTAGGTCAGCCACTGTGGGCTTTGTGCAGGCCTTAGCACCACCGGAGAAAGATCCTCCTCCTATTGAAGGGTCTTGAGCAGATCCCCGAGCGACCCAGAAACCTCCCCCTGCAGATGGAGCCATTCAAAGACATCCAGTTTATTAAGCTGTCACTGCGCATCTAAATCTGTTCCCTATTGCACAGGCCCGTCCAGAGAAAGAGAGAGAGAGAGAGAGAGAGAGAGAGAGAGAGAGAGAGGCCTTTGTGTGCCACTAAGGTATTGAAAGAGCTAAAAAAAAATCACACACACTAAAACTAATGCACACACACCGTTTAAATGAGATGCAAATCCAACGATTTACTTGGCAGTAAGAGGGTGGTTTTCATCGTGTGTGTTTGTGTGTGTGCGCATCTTGCGTGCATGCATGCGGCACCCGTTATTGTGTGTGTGCGTGCGCCTAATTTCTGTAGCGGGGTCTCAATCTGCACTGGCCTAGGTGTGTGTGTGTGTGTGTGTGTGTGTGTGTGTGTGTGTGTGTGTGTCTGAGTGTACAGTCGAGCAGCCGTAACACAGTTGTTGGTACAGGGGCATTGTGTGACTGTGGCAGGGAGAGGAATTACTTAAGGAGCCGGGACAATGTCTCCGGTTAAACCCGGGCTACAGTGTGATGTAGGAGATGAGCCATTCAGGGTGACAGAGAGGGGGGAGAGAGAGAGAGAAAGAAAGAAGGAGGGAGAGAAAGGATGAGGGCTGAAATGCATCCTGGTTAAGACCTGTAGCTTTTACCTCTTCTGTAGACAATCAACGCTCACGGATCTGCATGGCTAATGGGGGTTCAGGGCTTCACATGGAGAGTCAAATTTAGCACCAGGCTAACAAATACAGTGCAGTAGCCCCGGTGCAGAACAGTATTTTAATCCCTGCTTCAGCAAATGTAAAGACTTTAATTGCTCCTTAGGCCAGTTCCTGAATTCGGTATTAATCAGGAGCGAACATTCAGAGGTTCAACCGGGGGACGTGAGTCAATCCTTTGTGGGGACGACGTGACCAGAGGAGTGCTTTAACCACTCCGTGGGAGCCCTTACTGACTAAAGCTTAGACACATTTCTTGTCACTCACTCGGAGGCTTTAAAGTGTAGACGTGCCTCAGACTCATATCTGTCTGGACCTCTTCCCCCTGAACGGAACAGCCGCCCGCAGCTCGCGGAGGCTCGAGTTTGTCATGGGTAACTTACACTGACTCACAAGCAACCATTGTGCAATTTTCCGACAGTTTTGTTGTATTTTGTTTGTGTCTGAATCAGAATCATGTTCCCAGAGGTTTTGTGTTTATTATCCGTGTTTGGAATCCACAAAAACAAATATCCAACTTTCCTAAATTGAAAACCAAATACCTCCCCGATGAAGAAACATTCAAATAATCAGTTATTAGTTTCAAGCGCTGTTCTCCTTTTTTCACCTCTTATGATTTGTATGCTTTGAATCCCTTGTGCTTAGAATCTGCCTCTGGCAAAGTGATTTACTGGCTGATGAAGGTCAGCCAAAAATAGTATACAAAATTGGGTTAATAAAACAAAAATCTTCAGGAATGTACGTTTAACTTTTGAATACAACGATATTTAGTTCACAAGAATAACAATGCAGAGGTCTTACATCTACCGAACGTTTGTAAAATTGTGCACTTAGTGATCGTGATGTTCGGCGCAAATCTGTAAGGTTTTTTTCTCCATTTTCTGTAAAAATAACTAAAGAAGTTGTCGCATTCTCGCGCAGGTGGTTTTCTTTGTGTGTGTGTTTGTGTGTCTAAGAGGTTGTCAATGAGTGTATATTTGGGTAAGTAGTGGAAATTAAAGGCTCATGTGGTAAATGCTGGCATTAGGAAGGGAAATGACCAGTGAGCCGCTCAATAACGCCCTGAGTTGTTAATGACCGTTGCCCCGCCGGCTCGGAGAGAGCTTTAGTGTTACACACACACACGCACACACACACACACACACGCACACACGCACCTGAGGAAAAGAAACAGCAAGAGGAAATGAGCAAGAGATCCACTTCACCTTCTACTGTACATTCCCACCCGAAGACGTAGCCTCTCTGAAGTTCTCTGTGTGCAGGGTTCCGCTCTGCGTAAAGCTTGACCAGGTATTTTTCTTTGTATGCACCTGGGGAAAAAGCCTCTACTTTGGCAAAGAGAAACCCTCATATTTCTTCTTTTTTTAATATCATTAATGGCAGCCTCTGTGCAAGTGTTGAAATATGACCCAATTAACAAGTGGTGGCGTTTTGTTATTATTTCTCCCTGAATTAATCTTATGGAAATAGGAGCTGAGAGTAAGGTGGATATTTCCCATGGCGTGGCTCTGTGAAATGGGTTACACATGTACACTCAGCACAGCGCTGCCCCCTCGCATCGGCAAACCTTCCTCCATTAGCTCCCACCCATTTCTCATGTGGCTCTTTGCTCCGTGCGCACAGAGCTGGTCGCGGGCTAAACAAACAGTATTGCCTTTCTTCTAGAATATGTCAATTTGGTCTGGTAATAATTTTAGGTGAGAAGGACTGAAGAAACAGTCAGTCCGTATGAGCGTTGCAGATGGTATTATCACATGAAAATAGGTCTAATTGCGCTGTGCTTATAGTGCTGGTTAAGTAAACCTACAGTGAGGATCGGGTTGCGCTGCCTCGCCTTCCCTCGTGCATCACTGAGGGGTCAGATGCTGTTTTAACTGTGATATAAGAGACGGTATGAATGTCTCATAATTACTTGGTTTGGAATTTTTCATACTTCTGTTTGACAAAATGTAATAGCCGGCGATAAGGTGTTGGGAAATTTTAAAAGTAGTGGATAATGGTAAGAAACTTGTTTTTTGGTATCTATGTTTTTCAATGAAAATAAGCCTAATAGATGAAGTAGAACACTGCTCCTATTTAATAAACAGACATGAATATGACGGGAAAATAAAGATGTATGCTGAAAACAGCTATTTACAATAACAGCTCGTAATGTGCCACCTAAAAAACGCACATGAGAGAAAATCACTTGCTTGTACTTGTTTCTCATTCAGTCGGAAAGTCAGCGAAATTCAAGGAACAATCACAGTAATTGTCAACTGTTTGGCGTTTTGAAAGGTATATTGCAGCTATGAAGATGGCTAATGTATTGGAGGTGCAAAATAAACAGGCAAACAGCCCTCAGCTGCAAATACCAGACGCATTTAAGCCTGGAGCACTTCCAGGGAAACGTTTCAATTAGACAGAGTGAATACCCCTCTATTTCCAAGACAAGATGTATAACTTAGAGAATAGGCTGTCAAAGAAGTAAACTGCGCTATAGATTTAATTAAAATAACTCATCTGGCAGATCACAGCTGCTTGAACAAGGCTCCGTCGTAATGGATAGGTGGACGGCAAATCGATGTTTTGACCAGAAGAGCTGGTTTCTGTAAAAGCGGCGAGAGACCGAGTGAGACGGGCAAGAAGCGAGGGAGTTTTATCGAAAAACGCCTCAGGATTTAAAAAGCTGTTGGTGTGGCTCCAGGCGTTGAGATGCTGGTGAAATGATCCAGAATGGTCCATCCTGAAATATCTTGGCTGGATCCGCCCCCGACATGTTTTATACCCACGGCTCCCGATTTTTAATCCTCCTCCTCCGACTTTGTCACATAATTTGGGACCAATAACCTTTGTGCTTGTGCCCAGAAGAGGATGTATTTCTATGACTTCTTTATGACACCTGTTCATCTGTATTAACCATCTTCAACATGATGTGTGAACAGTAGGGGGAGAGGGGGGGGGGGGCGACGACTGCTTTCTCAGCACTTATACAGACTTACTTGTGCATCCATTAAGTGCGTGTCAAATCAAAGGTCATGTGGGTAACCTGAGTCAATTAAATGCAACGAGGGCAGTGTCACAGAGAAATGATAGAGATGTGAGTGTTTAAGGGGTATCACTCAGTTCTCAAAGCTTTGCTTTGATCTCTACAAGGCCGGTGTTCCTCCTGAAAAAGATTGCCAAATGTCAAATTGACTAAATAACTAAATAACTACATATTTCACTATCCAGTATCAGGATCTCACCGACTAAGATCGTCCACCGTGGCCTTTTCAGACAGCCTGATGGTGTCCCGGCCAGGTGAGACAGTGTCCTCTCCATGAAAGGCCAGTCTGTCAACGCACTTACAAGCACTTTCTGCCAGACATGTGGTTCTTATTTTGCAGCCAGAGAAGCTGATTAACATAAAAGAGGGTGTGTAACTGTTCTCTCATTCCAAACCCTGCCTGGGGCAGGAGGAGGAGGAGAGGCCGCGTTTTGTAATACCTCATTTGGGATCCTCTAAAACGATGTTTACCTCGCAAAGTGTGCATCTCAATGATGTATTGCAGTGGTCAGTGGCATTAACGAGCAATCTTTTTGGGCAGCTGACTTGACTCAGCACGAGGAGACGTTCTGCTTCGCACATACAGGGCTAGAAGTCAATGGGTAACACGTGCAACGATAATCATTTTGTACTTTTGTCCACAACCCTACGGTCAATCCTAGAACACTTATGCCTGTTTGTTGTGTTTTAAGACAAGCATCCAGTGCTACTTTCAGAGGAAAGGGGTTGGCAACACTTTTTTGACAATTTGGGGATTGTATCTAATTCCTTGTCTTACTTTTGCATCTGCTGTCCCATGAGTTAATTTCTTTTGATAATACCCTTGAACCCAGGATTTGGAACCACTAGCAATATTTGAACACAGGCTTTTGTTGTCCTGCCCCAGAAATTTCCAAAAGCGTTATTTTGACAAAGCACTCTAAGGTAAGTGTGTGATGATGCATAGCCACTAAATATAGATGAGGAATGTCAGGTGAATATACGGGGTTACAAAACATGGTACTCATGACAGAAGACTCCTATTGATTGAATTTTGTTAATATTTTCTAAACACGGCTGCAGTCATTCTTTAACCTAAACCCATTACAACAACAAATGTCTCAGAGAGCCTCAGAGAAACAATGCGATCCTGACGATGTCAGATCACAAAATGCCTAGTCAGTCAGATTACTGGCCTAATTCCAATCTACTTCTTGTCAGTTACATCTGCATCATGTACTGCCAAATCCAAGTCAAAGGAAGCAGTCACAGAAACAAAAAGAAAATAAAGAGCTTCAGCACAGGTGAGACCAATTTTCCTGCTATTTCCCTTTGTTTGCCCCGCTGACCTGTACGAGGAGCTACGGGCTAGCCCGGTTCTTGTTCATGTCCACACATATCTAATGCATGTCTGTGTAAATGATTTAAAACAGAGCGGACACGGTTTACAGAATGTGAGCTGGGTAACAGGTATTTGACCAATACTGGGGTTTGAAAGTTGAAGATAATAGCAGAAGGCTCGAGGTTTTTTTTGTTCTTGCACGCCTGTGAGAATTTAGATCAAAATGGATCAAAAAATAAATGTTATATTTAATTCTTTTAAAATTAAATTATGTAAAGCTCACGCAAAGACAGTTATTAATTAATATATCTGAGTTCTAATTTGCAATAAGAGGCTGACAAATCCCAGTGATTAGGCAAACTAATATTGGTGTAACAATGCTTCCTATGGTATAATTTAATTCATCTTTCTCATAAAAGATCCCTCTCCTTTGTGCCACAGACCTTCAGACATAACCTCAAGCAGGCTCAAGGGGGAAACGGCCAGATAAGTATAGGAGCCCTTTGTGTGACAAAAATGAATATGATTTGGTGCAGTTTGATTAAATCATAATGCGACAGGTAATGAATCTCCCCCTTCGCGATTTCATTACTCAGTGCAGTCATGTTATCAACCTCTTAATATAGCCTCATTATATATTCCATTTACACCAGTGAGATGTAAAATGAAAAAATGGTCCTTTTAACAAAAGCCAGGTGTATATTTCACTTTACTATTCATACAAGGGCTGGGTCTCCTCTCTTCTCTTTTTTTCGCCTACTCCATCTCCTGGAGTTGTAGCCAAAAGTCCCACCAAATGAAAGAGGCCCTTGCAACTTCAATTGGATATAGATGGGAGAGCCACGGTCAAGGGCACTTGGATGAAAGCTTCCATTATTTTGATGATTGGTGTCAAGAAATGTTTCACAATGAGACTCACCTAGTTCCTGTAGTGATTTTTATAGTAACTCTCCTCCCAGCACTGTTACCCCTTTTCCACCAACAAGAACCAGGTGCTGGTTCGGAGCCAGAGCTAGTGCCGGTTCAGACTTGGTTCAACTGAGGAGCCTCCAAAGAACTGGTTGCTAAAGAGCCAGCGCAGAGCCAGGTCCTACGTCACTGTTACACAGGGGGGTGGGAGAGGGAGTAGTTTTTATTTGCTGGTTGTACGGGCCGAGCTGACCGGGCATATGCGCGCCGTTAGCAGTTAAATAGCAGTTGAGACCGTACAGGTTTCTTTCCGGTACGCCGTACCGGACAGTACCGGCTTACTTTCACCGCTGCTGTTAAGTCTCATCTTCAACAATGGCAGACGTTGCTTTGCTATTGATGTTCATGGCTTTGCGGACCTACATCGGCATCCAAACATGGCGGATCCAACATGTTCGCGCGGCTCGTCTTTATTCGTAGATTTTAAAAAATGGCGGTCACAAGTTTCTCTCGTCTCACGGTAACCCCGCCCCCAGCCGCTGACGTAAGCGGTTCTTACTTCTAGCCCAGCACCACTTAAGAACCACAAAACTGGTGCTTTGCCAGTGGAACCGGAAAAGGCTTTTCTGACCCATGTGATCTTTTTCATGAATTTTCCTTAATTTGTTAGGATTTAACTATTTGAATATTTAATCAGTCTTCAGATGACCCTTGTTAGCTACAATCAAACCAATCCAATTAAACAATCTAAATCTCTGATTACGACGGTGCTTAATGACCATGACCCCCGATGTGGGGCAGATGATGTCATAATCAGAGTCAATGAGCTAATCTATCTTGACAGAGAAGTCAAAGGTCACAAATGAGGCTGCGATAAGAGATAGACCTAATGAATAACAATAGGTGGATTAAGTTGAAGCAAATCATGTCAATGGGGGAAGAGCTGGGCAATAATGTCCCACCGATTGAGCTCCGCAGGCTGAAGGGAGGTCTCATTTATACAAGTTGATGTCCCAAAATATTCTCAAGCGGTAATGTCTACTTGTTTTCTACGTTTTTGGAAGGCTCAGTTGTAAAACACAGTCAAAAGACATCTTGTAAAATAACTTTTTTTTTCTGTTACATTTTAATTTATAGAGCAGAGTAGAATGGAGTAAAGCATTCACTGTTTATTTTATAGGCAACAGCGAATAGATGAGGGCGTGATTTAATGTTGTCCACTAGCAGGGCAACATTCAGTTTGGACAATGGAACACTTGTTTGGTTACCCAGGTAACCGCTCAGATATCATCCATTTAGATGTATGTGTGTGGATTGTTGTTGATTATGTGGTTTGATAATAGACAACGCGTATTTGGGATGTTTCCAAAGGTTGGTGATGCAGCTGTTTAGGGGGGAATGTAGTTATATGACATCCAGCTATTAAAGGGCGATTCGGTTTAATAGGAAGCAGCTACTCAGCATGACAGTTCATTTAAATAAAGAGACCTACATCTCAGTAGGTATACTGGCTGTAGGCGTGACCAGCAAATGTATGGTTTGCCCCATATGTTACGCTTATTAAACATTGGGATGTTATGTTCATCTACATATAATATATATATATATATATATATTGCGTTTCTGTGCGTGTGGCTCTGTCCCCACTGGAGAGCCTCCCTGGGGGTCTCCCTTGCCAACCTCAACAAAGGTCAATGTGGGGGAGGACGCGCACCCAGCGTTGACCCCCGGGGTCACAGGAGGCCTGTATGATGGAGATAGCCAGAGAAAGTGAGATAATAGAATAACACTATATGTGTTGTGTGATGTGCCGCTGTGCGCCTGGCCTGCACACATGCGTCAATCCCCCAATTCACCGTGTTTGCACACTCGGGGCATGCACACAGGCAATATGTGCATGCACGCGAGCGGGGGTAAGCGGGGGTGTCTTTTTGCATCCGTTGGCCAATATAATGGTCGGTCCAGCGTTGTAAGCAGTTTGTGGCTCGGTGCATGTGCACTAGATAACTATGTTTGCTTCTCTGTCTCCGCACATCAGGAGGAAATCCTTCTGTCCACAGTCCATATATTACTTTCTATTTACCTCATGGATTATACACTACAGATAAACTGAGATAAAAGGGTTGCTTAGAAGGTCTGTCAGTGTTGCTTCCACCTGGCCTTTATTCCATTTTCTATTCCATTTAAAATGTCAACATTTGTTTTTCTTCTTATTAAGAAGACCTTGGAAATGCAGGACCCATTTGACAGTGACCAACAGCATTGTGAGAGTTATTTTAGTATAATAAATATTTATTTAGAATTTACCGTACAGTGTTTGTGTCTTTACTCTAATCGAATGCAAATGTATTCACTAAAAATAAATATTGTGGTGGTGGAGGGGAAAATGTGTATTAAAACCCAGTATAAAAAAAGCCATTTAATTTTGATCAAGTTCATATTAGCAAAACTGCTATCATTGAAATCAAGATTGAGATAACACAACCCTGTATTACTGAGTTACTAGGAAAGCAGAGTATCCAGGATGGATGCACTCTCCCTGTCTTTGTCAGGGAACACGCATTGCTGCTGTAAGAATTCCTCTTCTTAAATGACTTTGGCTATTTTGGTTTTGTAAAAAATGTCTATTGTTAATAATTGAAATAAGAACAAGTGCCCCCCCCCCCAACTCACACTTAGTTTAGGCCACGCACTCTCCTTGTGGCAGATGTTTCTAAATATCTGTGGTAATTGGGACCAATGTTAACCAAAAGTTATCATCCTGTTTTCTTTTTTTATTTTGTGTGCAGTTTTCAAGTACTAATGATATACACTCGTCACAATTACTTTGTGGACACAAATTGCCTAAAAGCAATTTCATTATCAATGAGCTAGAACAGTGATTCTCAAAGTGTGGTACGCGTACCACTGGTGGTATGTGGGGCTCCCTCTAGTGGTACGCGAAAGAATCACTGAATTAAATATTTAAAAAAGTAATTCATTCAAATTAAAATTTTACATTTTTTTTCTTCCTATATTTAAGCACAGTATTACTGTTGAAACTGTGTAAAATGTTACAATGGCTAACAATATTAAATATACTTTTTTAGGAATAAAACCTCCGCCTTGTTTTGATGAATACTACGCTACTGTATAGTGTTGGTCATTATGGTGGTACTTGGATAGCCAAGTATTTTCTGAGGTGGTACTTGGTGTAAAAAGTTTGAGAACCACTGAGCTATAAAATGCTCTTTGTGCACATTGGTTCCTTGAAATCTGTTCCCTCTTAAACTTCACCTGCAGATAACATGTGACATGTCACATCTCAAGACACCCGAACACATAATGTAGGGTGGGATGGTGATTACTGTTGAATCTTAGGATACCTTCAACTTTCCATCTGCACAGTTGTCTTCCGTCCTATCCCAGGACAAGGTGGGCAAAACTATTTTTTCTACTTGCTCATTTGAATCCGAATAAAAAGTCGGAATGTATTTCTGGTCAAGTTAAATCTCAATCTAGTGATTTTTTCTTTGTCTGGGAAAGGGATGAAGTATCGCTTGTGGGTTAAAAACACCACAGTAATAGTTTTGTATTAAGTATTTTGAAAAGCTCAAATAGTGCTTTTTTCACTCTTGGTGCACTTGGTGCACATTTGGAGTTGCTACTCTGGACCTTGAGAAAAAATGTAATGCATTTCGTGAAAACATTTATTTACATTTAAGTGTCAATTAGAGCAAAAGCTAAAATCTGAAAGTTGTCAAAAGGTCTTTTTTTATCAGCTAAACACTTTTTCTCCCTTGCTTCCAACTCGCCTCTCACACACAGGTACACATATGCTGGACGAATGTTGCTCTAATTGAAGCACTGGAGCCGTAAATCCTCTCGTAGACTGTTTTTCAGAAAACTTAATCGTGTGGACAGGCAGAGTGAACTAATTATCTGCACGCTGTTTTCCCAGTCAAAGCTGCGTAATCTAACAGCAATTGACCCCCCGCAGTCTGCCAGCGAATGAAAACATGTAGGCCAGCCTGCTAACGAGGGGGCCTAAGGACCCCGGGGTTAGTCCGGGTCCTGCTCTGCACATCGGACACAGGACCTTTCACTTCAGTTCCAATTTACCTCTTGACCATCTCCAGGGGAGGCATCGACGTCCTCGAACCGCGTGATGACTTCAGCGAGCTGCAGCCGAGGAAAGGCCTGCAGGGAGGGCGACTCGACGCCGCGGCCGTCTGCAAAACAAGTGCCACTGATGGTATGTGGCCTAGATTACACAAGCTGCGCTGTGCTTTGAAAAACTGGAGGGTAGCTCAGACAGTCTTTATATTTTATGTACCTTTTTTTGGTTTTGAATTTTTTTTTGTCATATAAATATGCATTTAAACAAAAACAAAAATGGTTTAATTTTTATTGAAAACATCACGAGACGCGACGTCTCTTGATTTTATTCTGTAGGTTATTAAGTAACGGTGAAATTCTTCTATAATTCAAAATGTTCGGTCCTGTTTTTTTAAAACAGTAACACTGTATTTCCTAAAGTGATTATAAGAAATATTAGAAATAATTCTCAGACAAATTAATACAAATAAAATACAATTAAAAAAGTGAAAACCCTCCCTTTACTCAATGTGGCCCCACCACACCTCATGGTCCAAATTCATAATAATAACAATAAATGAATACTTTATATTTTTAGAACCAATTGGCTTCAGGGGTTGCGTTTCATTACTTTCGGGACGTTCCACTTTAGTTTGCCTTCTCTTTTAATAACTCCCAAAGTAGTGAGATAAAAAGCATAGCGATGACTTCTTTTACACAGCGGGCCGGTGGTGGAGTTGTGGATTTGGTCTTGTGCGCGTCAAACTGGAGCGTCATTTCTCATTCTTTTGTGAACACAACAGCTGCTCTTCGGACCAGATCAATGCAGACTTTGGATTGAAGATAGTGCTATTGTTAGTTGTTTTGTTGTTTATTCCCCTCACTCAAGGGTTCTCTGTTATTTAATCCTTATTTTAACATAATATCTGTTGTTCTAAATGTGTGGATTTTGTGTGTGTGTGTGTGTGTTTATGAGGAAGACACACACTAAGTGTTGTTTTTCGTTTCCCTTATGTGGTTGCTTAAGAAAACTGCTTTATGAAGAGCGAGCAACCGCAGCACAATGATGTTTTGATGTGCGGGTATGCTGGTGTGTGGCGCACGGGGTGAGTAAGTTCATCGCAGATATGTAGCTAATGGTACAGTAACTATGACTTTATTTTATTGCCAGTTCTCTGTGATGCCATTACCAGTAAGACATCTGTTGTCAACGTGTTTAGAGCGTATTAACATTGAAAAAGACTCAACGAAAAACCTTCAGAATGCTGCTGCGATTCGCTTTTCCTTATATAAGCCTTTTCTGATCATCAGACAGAGATTTTCTAGATAAAAAATAAGAAATAGTGTCTCGACACGCCGAATAATTTAAACCTCACTTTAATCAATCCACCTGCAAGTCATTTGGAAAACTCACTCATAAAAGTGATGATTGCCAGCTGTGCTTTTTCTTAACTCAGTAATGCTACTGCAGCAATTGACTTTCCTTTCATGAGGTGTTTTTGTCAACATGCGAACACTTATAACCCACAACCAACTTAAATAATTCAAGCATGTTTTTGCAGAAAGTGCCTTTTCTCTAAAAAAAAACTATATGAAATGAAAAATGCTTTAAATGAAAACATTGGAAGGCTTTTGTGTCAATATCATGATCTGAAATTCCACAGACTAAAGCGGCACGACTGTGTTTAAACATTTAGCCAGTCATTTAAGTCCATAAACATGTTGCTTTTATAATGAAATCCTCCTTCCAAACTTCCCGACAGTAGATATTCCCATTTTGTTCTCAGTGCGGACATGCTTGGTGTACTTTAGGACAAAGTGACGAGACGCTCGATGCCTCTGCTCCAAACCAAGTGACATTGTTCATCTCTTGCCCATGAAAGTCATTGTTCACCCTCCATTGCTCAACAGTAAACACTCAACTGAGACTAACAGTGAAACAGATTGTTTACAGTATGGCAGGCTGCTATTGTAATCAGAGGAGGTTGCTGCTTCCCTGTCAACCCCCGGACATGTTCCTTATGTTCGCGCAGTCTCCCAAGTATTCAGCTGCCATTCCTGATTAGTTTTGATCGGTTTTCATGTGTTCCTTTGTGTGCACAGGCATCAATCACAGCCTTTTCTCTTGCTGGATGTTTTTTTTTCTGTACGCCAGCTGGTTGTATTTCATGTGGAGGCGCGTCTCTGCTTGTTTTTTTACAGGTGGTCCACAGTAAATGCACAGGTGATCAGAAGGACGGACGGACACAACACGAATGGCCGTGAGGTGTGCAGGTCCGGGGGGGGGGGGGGTTGAAAGCCAGCCCCCGCTGACTCTGGGCCTACTGTTCTGGCGAGCTGCCTGCATGTGTTTGTGTATCTGGTTTAAGCAAACACGTAACTTTTGCCAATACGTCAAGCATCGCTGCATCTGTACGTCCGTGAGTTTGTAACCGATGGATTCCCCAGTGGGTTTCTGACCTCAATATGTCATGCAAGAATAAATGCATGTTATTAAAAGTTTGGTCACTTTGATTTTATTTTTGTTTTGAACTGCAAACTGTTCTTGCAACAAGGGACAGCTGAGGACAGCAGAGTGATTCAGCATCCTCTGAGGCCTTAGAGGAGTGTCGCAGCCAACAGACTGTACTGACCGCCCTGGATCTTCCAACAACAAAAAATAATTCACCCTGAATAACTCTTCTACTTCGGTTTGGGATGATCGAGAAGGACGGAGGAGTGATGGGTAAGGTATGGAAGGATGAGGAGGAGGTGATGGGAGGATGGGGGGGGCTAGCGATTCGTCGGTGAGATGTCTGACTTGCATTTGAGTTCACAGACCTGGCAGCCCCTGGATAGGCCTTGGCTCTGATGTATAGACAGCAGGGAGGGAGGCATGCAAAGGGAGACAGGAGATAGTGGAAGAGGGAAGGCGGCGTTGCCCTTTCTTTATTTAAACGGACAGTTCAATTAAGCATTTTTTCTTCTTTAGGGAAGACAATTACAAATCTGGTTCCGCTGGAATTGCCAGGAATGGCCAGTTGTGTCCCTGCCAAGCGCATCACTCTGTATAAATGGTGGAGAGGAGCACAGGAAAGATGGCTGGACGGTTGGCAAAGTGTGCAGAACCTAAGTGGTGCGGGAGTACCTTTGGCAGACAGCATGGCACCTCTAATCAAAATCAATCGATCCTTCAAAGCTCACTGCCTCCAACGCTCTCCCAATTACCAAATCTATTTCCATTTATTTTAGGTTAGCATGTGCCAGACCATGGATTGCACTAGTATAGTTATAAAGAAACAGTTTAAGTAAGAGGAGATTTGAACTGTGTGTTTACCACAACCTTCTACTTCTGCCATTACATTTTTTTATTATTTCCCCTCTTTTGCATTGATGCCTGAGGGTTCATCAATGAGAATGTATTTGCAAAATGGAAAACTGTTTCTCCAAAGCGTTGGTAAGCATATCTCAGAAACGTTTTATAGCAGGAGGATCTCTAAGACATAATTTTTTCCTGCCATGTCAGCAGTGCCGGCCCGAGCCTCTTGGGGGCCCTAAGCAGAATTTTATTTGGGGGCATCAGACAGTCACCTGTGCTAGAAGATTATTGGCACAAATGTCACGCTATACTGAAAATTATAAACAAATACAGTGAGGTTATAATACAAAACTAGGGCTGCTTGCAGCATAAGCGAACTAAGCGGCTGCTTGGGGCCCCCTGACCAGGCAAAATAAATGGAAATGACCAGGGGGCCCCAAGCAGCCGCTTAGTTTGCTTATGCCTTGGGCCGGCCCTGCATGTCAGATATGCAAAACTGTAAGTGTCTTTATCTTTGAATGACTTGAGATGCTCCGTTTAAATAGACAACAACAGTTTTTATGAATTGTCGACTTGTTGTATGCGAGAAAAGAATGAACATGCAAGGCCAGCGTCAACTAGTGACAGCAGCTTATAAATCACACTGCGTCACAGCGTGTTGTTGCTCTCCTGCACGGTATAGTGCTACCTGCTTGAGTTCAGAAAATAATTGTTATGTGATGGTAATAGATGGCTTGATGCTCAGCGTGCGTGTCAGTGTCTATTTTTACTACAACAAATCCCGCACATTCCGTCAAATTCAAAAGTAAAGTTTTGGAATCACACTTCTGAACTCCACTCTTTGAACTGCAGATGTACCCAATGGTAACTGTTAAACTGAACAGACAGCTAATCAACCATAGAACCACAGAAAGCGATGCAAAAATATCCCCTAATTGGGCACAGTTGCTGTAATTTTGTGTTTGTTTGCGCGTTGCAATTTGGAGCATTTCAACTCCACTTGGACTTTGAGGGGTGTTTTTGTGGATAATTTGAATCACAGTGTATCGCAATCATCCATATATTAGAATGGATCAAACAACCTTTCCTCCCTGGTAGTTGCAAATATGCAAGGGTAATTACATTTCTGCATTCATTCGTATGAATTGGAAACGGAAAAATACCCCTCACGAGAAGCAAGCTAAATGTGTGCGATGAATCTCTTCATGGAAATCTTCTTTTTTTCAAACTGCCAGCTTTGTGCCAGAATTATGTTTGTTGATGAATTCCAAGGATGAGATTGGGAGACGGCCGGCTGCACAATCCTTCACTGGGCAATCTTCCAGTTTTTTTACATGCAGTGTGCACGGATTAAACAGAAGAGAAAAGCTCGAGGCATGAGAGTCAAAGTGAAGTTCACTGCTGAAATCCCTCCGTTACTGAAGCACGTGCACACGCAGCTCCACCGATTCCTTCAGTGGTTTAGTCTGCAGCTATCTTAGCAATTACAGCCGTTTCCCACGGGCTTCGGCGTAGCGCCTGTTAGCCTCTATGCTAATGAAGACAAATGGAGGTAATCTCTGTTTGCGGGATGAGTCTGGGTAGTCGGCACAGATGTACAAAGAGAGAGATAGTGACAGTTAAAGACAGACACAGGATATAAGTTTACCTAAATGTCCCTACTTTAGTCCCCCGCCCCACCTTACCGATGGACCCGCCGAGATAAAAGCCTGACACAAAAGCGCTGAGGCTTGGAGAGTTCGTGCCGTGTGCCTGCACGTCGGTGAAAGTATGTTAAGCACTATGCAGAATGCACTGAAAGCATCTGAAACAAGACAGGAAGCGCATCAGACGCTCTCTTCACATGAAAGACAGCCGCTGAAAGGACTCGGCATAGCGGCCTTTCTGTTTAGATGTGATACAAACACACATCGCTGTGCGTGTCATGAAACAAAGCAGCACAATGACATGGCCCCATTACACAAGGTCTTTGGAGATTAGACCAACCCTGTGGTTTTGTGGTGAGAGTTGTGCTGATGGTAACCATCTGCGCCAGGGGACATACATACTCTGACCGCACCGACGAATAATGGGATAATGGAAGCCAGCACACCTGATCCATAATGAAGTTCCGGTGTTTTTTTTTTACGGGAACTGGGTTGGTTGTGATGCGCCATGATGGCATCATTGACCTGCACTGTTGCTTTCGATCATTCATCAACAGTAATGTGGAGGGAAGTATATGAACATACGGCAAATGGGACAGAGCAGAAAGAAGCTGTACTGAGTAACTTAAAAATGTGTGTAGCTCTGGATTGAAACATGATAACAAGCAACCTTGGCTGCTGCTGTTTTTTATTGCCATAATTGAAAAGGGTAAGTGGCAGGTAGAAAGGTTTTGAAATGGTCGTTCATGTGCACTTAGCACAAGAGGCCACTATGTTGGGAGAGCCCCACATCTGCATTGTCAAGTGCCCACAGTGAAGACGCTGTGCACGTGCTGCGGGTCGCTGAGAGGCATTAGGACCTCAGGATCTAACACCCTTTAAAGGAGTTCAATCAGGAGAGACTCATTTAATAGTAAACCCACAATTTATTACACAAGTATCAAGTATGAATCGTAAAGTCTTTGGCGATTGGACTCCACCCTGAAGGACTATCCCCGAGGGCTGGGATACTGCGGTCCAAGAGCCCAATCCCCCTGGAGTCCAGACACTGGTGGTGGTGGTGTTGGCGGTGATGATGGGCATAGCAGCAACCTCAACGCCGAACCAAGAACGCCGATGCCGACTGGAGGTGACTGGGGTGGAGGAGGGTCGTATCAGCTACTGAAACTGACAGCTGACAAAGAGGAGAACCCTTTTAGAGTTGACAGCAACAGCGTGATTGGCTCCCGGAACCCGTGTGTAGACTCTGATTGGACGCAACGATGTGCACGCCCGCCAATCAGCTGATTACCAAAGAGGCAAACAGATTCAGCTGGTTGTCTTCCTGACTGATCTTGCGCTTAAGCTTCATATAGTAACCATGGTGGACATGAACAAAACAACATTTCCAACCAGCCGCAGATTAATGTCACGAAGAAATAAGCAAAGAAGTAAAGTGTGGAGACAAAGTGTTATGATGGCACATTATGTCAAATTGTAAAATTAAAGGTGTTTGCTTCTGTCAAATGACATAAAAACGACGTCTGCCGGATCATTTTTTCCCGCCTTGTTTTTAACCTACAAACACTGTCTATGAGTTATTTCAAATGGGTTTGGATTAATCATTTCACTTGTGCTGGACATCCATCATGCCTAACTGTAACGGCTTTATGACAAAGTGCTGTTTTGTTGGAAAAGATTAAACACATCCAGCCGACACACTGTGGGTAATAACAAGTAGATACAATGTCTTATTTTTTTATAGATGTTTTTTTTTTTGTCTTTGTGTAGACTATATTTGACGAGCACGCAATTTCAGCATCTTCAGTAATTTATATCCACTAATGTGACAACCTGTTATTATGAGTTGACGTGATTATTTTCAACCTAGCAAATATAATTATTCCAAGTCGAAGAAGCATGCGTAATTGTTCACTTGCTCACATGGGCAACCGCGCCGCTCTCCTTCTACGTTTTACTTGAGTTCTTTGACAGAGATTGGTTTGCTTATTCAACGGTAGGCTGCATTTTCTAACACTCGCCACAAAGCTTTTTAATGCTCCTTAATCTCCCTCCAAATGCACATGTACGGCGGGACTTAAAACAGCTCCCGACATGTTCAAAGTTAAGGCGTATTACTTTTGAAGAATCTCATGCAGTTGTTACGATCATTCAAAAGTCCATTCTCCTTTCAAACGCATACCAGTTTGAGGCGAGCATCCTTTGACACTGCTTGCACTGCGGTTCAGTGCAAAGACCCTGTGGTTGAAAGCTTCGTCTCGTAGCGTTTGACCAACGAATATCTATATCGTGAGCCCTGTTTAGCTGGTTGCTATTGTGCATTCGCAGCACGGTTACGCATCCAAGTGAGGCTCCCAGTAAGACCGTAGCCGTTGCGACACAGGGCTTTGGTATGGCGGTTGGGACTGACTGTAGCTGTGCACCGCACCCACAGCCGGCGCTCGCACCGTTCCTTGCCAACTGTTCGTAGCTTCACAGGCGCAGATGTGAGAAACCCAGAAATACGCTCGCTATTAAGACATTTGCTTTACATCCTGTTCTGTTTCGGCTTTGGCTCGGATCAAAACTGGCCAGTCTGAAAGCAACAATTTTTTTACATCTGCGTAGCTCGTCAATCCTTATGTTTTTCTTTATCGCACATGCTTCTGTGTCAAATCCTTATACATTTTCCTGGGCACCGTTATTGAACGTATTGCACTGTGTAGGCCGAGAGGGGAATTTAATGAGTAGGTGTTGAAATGATCACGGTAATATAACTGGTGCGTATGGAAGGCTGTTCGGTGTCACTCGGTGCTCCAGCTGCCTTTCTTTCCCCAAACAGCTTGACTCCGTGTCGCTCAGGTAACCTTAACAACGGCCATGATTAATGAAGAAGGAACAACCTCCCTTAGTAGCTTTGGCAGGAAGCTGGCAACAAGTTTTCTCTGTGTCTGTGGATGTGTGTGTGTCTGTGTGTGTGTTTTTGAGCTTCCTGACTCCACATTGTTTCCCATTCTGTCTCGTCTTCCTCTCCCACAGCACCAGAAGTAAACACACAAGTCTGTCACAACACACCACACTTTGTGCGGGTGAGCACAGTGAGTGAGTGTCCATGCACGCGTGTACGTCTGTCTGCATACGTGCGCTTTGCGTACGTACGCCGTGCAAAGATGGATGCGTTTGCCTGTGTTTGAACATAAATGTGCAGATTCCGAAAATAATTAAATAAACACAGCAACAGTCTAGACATCACAGATGCGCCCATTGAGGGTGAAGGAACTGCGGGGCTATAGGCCAATTAGATGCTATTATGGAGGCTGCGTGATACAGACACACACACACACACACACACACACACACTCACCAACACGACTTCAGGGCCTGTACTCCATCATCTGTATAATTAAGGTGCTTTTCTCCTGAATATTTTAGTTAAATGTCTCTGCAACAACGCAGCAACCGACCTGACTGCATGAGGGGAGCCATTAGAAAGAAAACAGGAAGCGCCTGGTGTCATCTTTTTAACGTTTGATTGACAGGCGGTACTACCGCTTCTCACATTTGGATTTCAAAATTGTCTGTGATCAAAGTAGACACAATACATCATCCCTGCTGAGGTTAACAGATAATTAACTCTATGTTTTTTTTATCTTCATAAAATAAATTGCAATACTGCATTTGTATCACTCAGTAGTGGTTTTATAAGTTTGTCTGTGTGTGTGTGTGTGTGTGTGTGTGTGTGTGTGCATGAGTGTAAATCTTGTCCTGTGGCAGATGGAGGAATAATATCCAAGACAATAATGGCAAAGGGACAGCAGAGGGAGTGAGACGGGGGGTAAGACACTGTCCTCCAAAGATAGATGGCAGCCCGTTCCATGTCGTCTTGTTTTCTGACAGAATTCCGTCCCAGAAAACACAATACCTCACCCACTTTCTAGTTTTCAGAGGCAGTAATTTCATGTTGCAATACCGTGAAATTAGTTTATTATCATTGCAGTCAAATGACTGATTCAGGCTTCTTCATGATGCAAAATGACAATGATAATTTGGTCGGTTTTAAGGATTTACAGCCAACCAAAGACGTGTCATCACATCGTACTCCGCACAAGAGGAATTGTCCAAGAGTTTCTGTCCGCTTGTCTGTATTTTTGTGTCTCCGTGTAACAAAACCTCAATGCCGTCTGTAATTACCAGCCTTAATGAGTAAGCCCTCTCGTAAATAAACGCTGATGTCGGATTGTTTTTGTTTTGAGGGTTTTCACATTCACATTAAAGTTGGACCTCAGTCACAATGTTCTCTCTGCGGCATAAACTGGAGATGTGAGTGAGCAGTGATGTCACCAAAAGCCGCTTTGAATGTTGGACGTTATGCGAGTCAAATGTTCTACTCGGTGATCCGTTTGCTTGACATGAGAAACAACAGCCACCCTGAACGGACAAAGAACACAGGACCGTCCAACAATGTTCCAAATACTCTGTCCAGGGAAAAGCTGCTGTGTCCTGTTCAAGATAATAGTGTCGCACTACATCAATAAATAGCACCAAGCCAGAAGGGGGATGT
Source organism: Apeltes quadracus (assembly GCA_021346845.1). Taxonomy (NCBI): domain Eukaryota; kingdom Metazoa; phylum Chordata; class Actinopteri; order Perciformes; family Gasterosteidae; genus Apeltes; species Apeltes quadracus. Next base: position 12,425,228 of record CM037932.1, on the reverse strand, counting down.
TTACCACTTCCATGTTAGAATTGTTAAAGGTCCCTTTTGTGACGTTGTCTCAAGAAAAATATTTAAAAGTTGTGGCTCATGGCCAGTTGATCGGATCATAATGCTTGTAAAGGTACAATGTAAATTCACCCCTGGAGTGCTGGCTATATAATATATACATAATTGATTTTTCCTGTCTTTTACCATGAGGACTTTCATGTGTTGATATTAGGCAGACCTTTTGACAACGTTACTGTATTGAATTTTTATGACACGACTTTTCAGCGATGGGCGCTGTTCTGCCGTGTTGTTGATTTGTCTCACGCACAACCTACTGCGCTCAGGGCTGTCCTCACTAGGACACACGTGACCGCGGATTGGATTAATGTTCTGACCGTGGCACCCAGACGCCTCAGGAAATACATTTTACGCAACACAAATATGAGGGAAAACTTTCACAGAGTGACCTTAATGTATCAATGAAATAATATTTTAAAAGAATCCTTTACTGTAGTGACGGTTAACAATGATTTATTTTTCTATTCACAGGAGCCTGTTGCTCCGGGGTTGTTCTGTCCAACCGGATTCGTCCCTGTGAGGATGACGAGGAGAATTTGCCAAATAAACCATGACCCAATTAATCATGGGTGCAAATACAGGAAATGGGAAGTGGGAGGGTGGGGGCGGCCCTTGATTTCTTTGTGTAAACAGCTCAACACAGTCAACTAGACACATTCATCATTAGATAAGAATTAGTGTGACGCTTGTGCGATTAACTTGTTCCAAAAACAATTCCACTGGAAGTTAGCGACTGATTCTGCTCAAGCGATTCAGCCTACTCACCAAATCGCATATGAATGGGTGACTGATTTTTAGGTCCTTCATCAGGCAGTAAGAACCCCTTTCTTGCTCTTTCCATGTCAGTTTTAGCGCCACATCTCCCAAAGAATTGTTTAAAATGCTATTGTGTGTTTTGAAGAAGCATTTCACTTAATTGACCTTGTCATTTTAAGCCCAACCGTGACCTTCTTATGGACATGTTATGCTTTTTACACCTCGTCCCATGCAATCAGGTTTTTGACAGTATTACTGTTTTTTATAGGGTATGTCGCTTTGTAAATCCTTTTCCATACATTTGTGTTGTTTGTCCATTCATTTTGTGGAACAATTGGGGCTTTGTTTTACCCTTGAAAACAAAATCATGTTCATGTTATTATAAGAAGTGCTACTATCCCTATAGAATGTGACAACATGTGTCGGTTCGTGGGGTTTGATAAAAATTAAAAAACTCTATGCGTGATGTCAAACGATAACCAGGTCATTGCGTCTGTTTTTAGGATCCCCTGTTGGGCTGCAACTAAATGAAAGGGTGAAGAGTAGAGGTGTGTCAATGGTAAGAAAGCGTCGCTGGTATGATGATTGAGTGTGTGTGTGTGTGTGTGTGTGTGTGTGTGTGTGCGGGGTGGGGGGGCTGAGGGGTCGGGGGGGGGGGGGGGGGGGTTAGTGTTACATGCCAGCAGTCTGTCCGCTGGCTTCTCCTCCTTCTGTGAGTATGTAGGAATGTGCCGTCCGAGAACCACGGGGAGGAAGAGCAGACTAAAAGCAGGCAGTAAACACAGTGAGCCCCTCTGCTTGTTTGTTTGTTTGTTTGTTTGTCTGTTTGTTTGTTTGTTTGTGTGTTACTGTGTAAGGAGGCCAGGCTCTGGCAGCTTCAAAGATGCTCCCAAACCTCACCTGCTCTGTGAGTTTGCAGGCCGACGCGGCTGCGTGTCACGGCACGTCGTGACTTACAATTGCGGCTGTAAATCAATATTTTCGCACTGGATTGTTCCACTGGCGCGAGTTCAAGAATGGACAAGAGCTCATTGAGAAGAGGGAGGAGAGGAAATGTTGATGGGAGCGAATGGACGGGAAGAACCCGTCGCATTCTTTTCCAACCGACCACAATCACAAACAGACTTTCAACAATTTCAATGTGAACTAGAATACACGTTTATTGGATGGAAACACAGCAGGCAACGTTCAGACAACCAAAAGAAACCAATTACTACAAACTACATTACTTAATATCGCAAAGACTTTTTTTTTTAAGTCTCTGTCGACTCTCTTTTTGCACTGTATAAGTGTAAATAGTGTGTTGTGTCAAACTGTCCAAAGCTGTAATGTTATTTAAAATAAGAGTCTATAATTCCCTTGCCTCAAAATGTCCGCCATATAGACAACCTCCTCTATCCAACACGTGCGGCCTTTGAATTGATTGTTAGCTGCGGTGCCTCCTGTATTAATAAAAGTGAATTAGTGGGAGGTAGAAGATGATGCACGATGAAGGCTGACGCGTTGGATCCACACGCCACAGCCTTTTAATAAAGTAGCCGGAGACTTTGCGGCATCATTCTTCCCTGCAGCCATCGACAACAACGAGACCAATAAATCTCAGAGTGTGACGGTGCACTGAGTTTGCTCCAAAGCCATCTCTGTGGAAATGTCTAAAGCTCTGCCGTGTTCATATGCTGAGCGAGACGTATATTATACGATTTTTAAAAATAAAATGTATTTGCATGTGAAAGTAATGCTCCACACGTGCAGCCATTTTTTTTTTTTAAATAGCAATGTTTTAATGCTGAATTTTTTCTAAACGACTAATAATTGAGTTCACAAAGTGGAACGTTACATTAGCATTAGTTAAAGTGTCATTTTTTTTCCTCAAAACCCTCATTTTTTAAATTAATTTTCTTTCATTTTTTATTTAGCGCAAGACAAATCTCTTCGGCCATTTCTTGTATACCTGAGTGAGACCTCCTGCTGCAGCCAGCACAATAAATGACCTTCAGCAAATTATAATAAGAACTATTTTGCATGTTTTTTATTTTTTGTTGTTGCTCAGTTTGCTCGTGTGTGATGTGTCCTTTAACGCTTCCAATACGTCAGACGCCTTCCAAACCTCCAGTCTCCAACCCCCCCCAACAACAGCTGGCGTCTCAGCCATGGCCCTAACGTTACACTGCCACCCCAGTCTTTCAATGCGGATCAAGTATTGTGGTGTCAGGGGCCCCTAATGGCCCTCACAGAAAAATGCACAGAGTCAAGCCAAATACAAGCATGTAATATGTCCCTCTTAACAAAGATGAATAGAACTGTGGTAAACATGGGAACGGTACGGATAAATATTTAGCCTCTTTTCTACATTACTCATATGATAGATGATTTGATTTAAAAACTGAAATATTTAAAAAGTTGGTATTGTGACTATTAGTGATTTGTCGCAAAACCATAATAACAACAGATAACTGCTTACATGCATTCATTTTGCCATTCAAAATAGTCACTCTAAAAATATATATATATATTAATAGGTCACCATTTTTATGGTCAAACACTTCTTCGCAACTACCTTCCGGTTTGATAAACGCAATTGCGTCATGTACCTACCACCACAGGGACGGTGCCACCCTTTTCCTACTAATTCCCCTCTCTGCTTTCAACCTGAGCGACTCCTGTTTCAGCGTTTGAATCCAGTGGGTGTTTAAAACACGCCGAGGAGCTGACTCGGCCCCCCACGTCCACGGGACGCGGAGGATCCAAAGTGACCCGTGGTGAACTTGAGCGCTGGCTGCGCACTCCCCCGTCTGACGGAGTCTGTAGGACCCAGCGGAACAGCGCTCCAACCGGAGGGAGGGAGGGAGGGAGGGAGAGTGGGTGAGAGAGTGTGTGTGAGAAAGAGAGAGAGGGAGAGGGAGGGAGAAAGCCGAGTGGAGAGGAGACGCTCTCAGATCAGTCAGTGGCTTCATGGAGTTATGTACCTCTGATCCGCCGCCATGGATTGCCATCCGCGATCACTCCTTCCCATTTTGCCTCTTTTGTTGTCCTGCGTTGTTCCCGCGTTTGCCGTCATCTACCCCCCGAATGAAGGTAAGGGAACTCCGTCCGCGGACGCCAGTGCCAATGTATGTGTGTGTGTGTGTGTGTGTGTGTGTGTGTGCAAAAGCGTGCGCGACGGTGCACATCGCTCTCGCCGCGGACTCGCTGCTGTCCAAATGACCACAGGGATAAACAATAACAGGATGATCTAAAGCGCGTGGAGGTGAGCGCGTGGATTCTCTATTTAGACCATAAACTTAAAAGTGGACCCAAACAAGGCAGGCAGTGCAGCCTCACGTCGTATGGTATCGCCAACGGGGAAAGGGGGAGGGGGGGGGGGGGTAACTGTCATTTAAATGTCGATGTCATACTGAGCGATGGCGAGACGCATCGCAGAGTTATTACGGGGAAACTCCGCTGACTGTGTTCTTTCGTTTAGAGATGCGTGTTGACCATCGGGTGTCAGTTTTATCCAAAGCACAATTTAAGGTTGTACCCCCCCACCCCCCGCGCCCACACACACACACACACACACACTAAAACAGTCTCGCCGATATGAAGGCAGCACATATAAGATGAGCTCGATCGCATTGTGCGTAAATATGCGGACGTCTCTTTTTGTGGCTCTGACCTGAATTCACCCGAAACAGCTGTGTAAACTGCCAGTTTTATGGAGCCACGTGATGCCTGAGTTCGACATTCTGTTTGAATCCAACGTTTTATTAAAACGACGAACGATTACGATTTAATTGGATTTTTTTTTCCCCAGTGAAAGTTTCGGCCGCTCTTTGGCGATAAACAGCATGTGCGGAAATGTTCCACTTCCAGAAGTCTATTTTTTTATCAAATTGGACTTTGTCTCATTGTTTACTCGCTTGAATTCATAACTTCTTTTATCTTTAAAAAAAAGACACGTTGGATGAATACGTGTTAAACGTGTTAAAGTGTATTGCAGCGGGGTCAAAGTAAAAACGAAAGGCGCACGCGCGCTCTGAGCTCCGTAAAGGTTAAAAGTGGCCACATGGAGGGGAAAATACAATTGGATGAAGATTTAGGTCAAACTGTAATGGGACTAAAGTCCAAATTACAGTTATTTCCTGTAAGAAACACAACTACGATATAATGTTTCCCACTCATATAGCCTACGTTCATGTCTTCAGAACTGATGCTTCACGTGGAGAAACCCACATGTTGGAGTGATTTAAAGTGTAACACCAATAAAGTCATTAATTGAATCGGAACGAGCCTTTAATGGGAGTAATCTACCCTGCTGTAGGCCTAATGACATGCTACAGCTCCAGAACTGTGAGAGAGTAACATCCTGGGATGGAAAGTATGGGACCAGAAACGCGTTCTGGTAGAAACACGCAAAGGGGAAAGTTAACCGGGACAAATAAAATCCAAATCGAACATCGATTGAGCTCTATCCGATGAGTTTGATACATGTTTTTTCCCTAACCCCACAGGAGCCCTCCAACTAGCCACGGAAGCTCGTCTCTTGGTCATACGATTCTTAAATGCGCGCATTACTTCGTCGATGTGTCTTCTTAACGAATGTGTTGGCAGCAGCTATCGGCTCATCGCGCCGCACCAAAAAAAAGGTCCCCGATTAATCGATCGTTTCGATCGCCCGGTGCGCCCCGCCGCGTGTCCCGCAGTTATCTGCTCGGGTGTCACTTCTGAGAGGATAATTAGTTCCCGTTTATATCGCGGAATCGTGATTTTGCACATTCAGGAAAAACTGCGGGAGAAAAGTAAAAGAGTAAAAAGGGGGTTTGTGTCAAGGTCAACTACTGAAGGCCGTTTAAAGTTTGTGCTTTCAATCTAAAACACAGAGGCGAACAGTGGACCGATTATGAGGTGTGGGAAAAGAGAAATGACCCATAAAAGAAAAGAAAAAACAATATACGTGCTGCTGTGCGTGTGCGTGTATCCGTGTACGTGTGCGTGTTTGCTTTTGAGAGAGAGAGAGAGAGAGAGAGAGAGAGAGAGAGAGAGAGAGAGAGAGAGAGAGAGAGAGAGAGAAAAACGTCTCAATACGTGAAACAAATCCACCTTTTCCCAGACGTAGATCTGCCAGAGAGTGTCAGTGTCGAGCTGCTTCGTCTCCACATATTGTACAGAAAGCCCGAAACAGGATAAAACAATAAAACACACGCACAATGAGTCGAAATGAAGTAAAACGTTTATTGGGGATTATCGATGTGGATATCCTCTTTCCAGCCTCCATCACCGGCGTAGTTTGAAATGCAAGGGGCGGAGGCGAGGTAAAGCGGATGTAAAAGTTCCAAACTCACAAACCAGGGCGTAGTTTACACCAAGTTCCATAGTCGGACAGCCTTATTATGAGCCATTTGATACCTGGTTGACCGACTGGTGGTGTCTGTGCCAGGAAGCATCTGCCGCACTTTTAAATGATATTAACAGTGAATTGATATTCACGGACTGCTGCCGAACCTTGCCATTGTTCCCACGAAGGTTCCTTGTGTTTACATGAAGACAGGCAGCTGATTATGAAACAGCCCTCGGAGTTCATAAAGAAGGCTTTTTTGTGAACTTTCGATAAAAATCGATGGTCATTAAAGGCTCAGTAAATTCGTAGAAATCCGTTTTGACCTCAAATTACGACAATATCAATAATACGTAAATGTATGCATTATTATGTTACCACTTGGAAGGAACTATGTGACCGTTCGTTGGCTTATTGGAAATCCATTGATTATTACAGGATAAATAAGTAAAGAACAACATATTTTCAAGGAAGACAAACATGTTCCTTGTAGTGGAAACCTCAAATGGTTTTATTATTTCCCTCCCTATGTATAAAGAAACCAGAGGTCCGGTATTTCCGAGTGATCTCCGTCCCATCTCATCCCCCGTGAGCCCACCAGCAGCCTTCCCTCTGGAGCTCTCAGGTCCGCAGCGTGTATCAAACCTTCGGGGGGAAAGTTGAGCCTGAGTCCCGGAGAATATTATTTGTTGCGCGGATTCATTAAAAAAACTTTTTCCTGGAAATAAGATATTGTTCAAAATACATATTTAGAGATTTTTTGTTGTTGTCAATATTAAATCGAGAAATAGGAGAATTAAAAAAAAAAGTCGGTGGAGCTGCCCCACGGTGGTGCAGCGTGTCCCCCTTTTACGTGGGGCGGTGTGTTCGCCCGCTGCGGGGCGGCGGGAGGCCGCGGGTATTTTTAGCCGGCATGGAGGGAGGCTCGGCCCGCAGAGCCCGGCGCTGAGGTCCCGCTGGGACGGACGCCCGTTTGTTGAGCGATGGCACCTTTCACGGGTGCTGCAAATGTGCTTACACGTGCCCCTTCTCTGAAAAATAAACGCAATTATCTACACAAGTTAAAGGACCGTATATTCATACGCGTGCAATGAGCAGACCCTCAACTGTAGACGCAGGGTGCCATTTTCCATTTTAACAGCAGGCGTTTTAGACTTCAGATTGAGATACAACCAAAAACAAGCAGCCTAGATTTTTTTTTTTTTTGTGTGTCTTTCTTGGTGTGTTTGTGTTAATAGAAATAGGATAATACCGCATGTGTGCAGATGTGCTGTATGCCTGTAGATTTCAGCCTACATGGTTCTGTGTACAGCAGACATACGTATAAGGGAGCCGGTATATGGACTGAAGTAAGAACCCAAAGAAAGAAAGAAAGAAAGAAAGAAAGAAAGAGGAATGGGGGCAGAGGGGCTGCAGCCGCAGCAACATCAGACAGAGCGACTGTGCACTTGAATAATTCATAATGGGAGGTGAACACTTCACCCTTTAACACAGACACAAGTCTCCTCGCTCTGCCTGCACTGCGGCCTGCCAACCTCCACATGCACAGAGCGAGCCCCCCCCCCCCCGTTCCTTTCCAGTCCGAGTGGAGCGACGTAGCCCAGATGGACTCGTGCTTTGCTGATCGGGGCCATGTGTTGATCCTACTACGCTGACTGACAACATTTTAATTGTGTCTGTGGCGGAGGATTACATTTCAAATAGCTCTTCACGTCGTCGTTTTTCACTGGATGTGAGGAGCTGTTGGCTTTGCGTGTGTGCTGCATGTTTATGGTTAACTTAGCTCTTAAATAATGAGAACATGGACATCTCAACGGGTCCCCTGAAGAGCTTTTCTCAAATGTTTCATGCAAATACTCCAGCGTTGGTGATGCCGAGCGATAAAATTCGGTTTACCAGCGTGATGATACGGCAACGCGCATTTTCTGAAAGCTAGCAGGACGTTCTGTCTGCGTGCAGGAGGCAGAGATCATTCTCATTACTTCCGTGGTGTTTGATGGCGGCCTGGAGCTTTATGTATCGATTCACCTGTTTCTACCTCTGCGATGATTCGCTGCCTCCCAGACAGGCTGGCTCGGCCTGCTATTAATACTCCTAGTTCCCGTTCGGAGGCACTCCCTGATGGGGCGGGGGCTACATGCTTGGCTGACGCTAGCTTGCTAACCGACCGTGTGTGTGTGTGTGTGTGTGGGTGGGTGTGCAGGGAGTGAGAGTGAGAAAGACTCTTTGTGTATACGCTCCTATTTTATGCCTCTTTTGAGTACCTGTGTGCATAATAAATCATCTCAATGCACAGTTAAGCAGGCGTCCTGTTACGTTTCACAATGTATGTTTAGTGCACATCTTGCTGCGATCATTTTTGTTTAGCTGAGTTCACTTGTGTTGTGTTTTGGCGTGCAGTTGTGTCTGTGTAGGTGTGTGCGTGTGCGGGTGATGGTTTCCTCAGCCGAGTGCAGCTGGAGGGGGCTTTTTTTTTCCTCCGCCGATATGAGAGCCGTCTAATTTTCTGCTATCAAATTCCCCCCGCTTGGCCCAATTTGAGTGGTAGGCTCGGCTCGTTGAGAAATGTAAATTGGAAGCAATGGCCCCGGTTGCTGAGCTGCTATTATCTGACATGAGCAGATAGCTTCATTACACTCTAATAGGAATGTGTCTACTGCCACTCAAGTGGATGAGTGGCTTGGCACGCCTGGTCAGGTCAGGTGAGCCTCAATTCACTATTTCAAATCCAGAATTTGGTAGTTTGTGTGTGTGTGTGTGTGTGTCCCTCTTCCTTTCCCCTCCCTTTCACGCTCTTTATTTTGCCACGCCGGCTGATAGTTATCAGACTCGCCTGAAGAAAAAATCACGATTTCCATCTCAACCTTTATTCTCGTGTGAAACAACAGTCATTTCGTGCAGCGGGGAAAATCACTTTTCTCTGCATATTTAGTTCTGCTGGTGATTTAAAGTGGTTTTCACGATGCCGCGGCGGTGCTTCCCGACCCGCAAAATACTGTCTTCGCCTGTCGATGGAGATCTGTTCCCCTCTTTCTTACGGGAGCGCAAGGGGGATTGTGTTCCTCGTGTTTTCACAGCGAATAGCGCTGCAGCTGCAGAGCCCGACTGCACTACGGCTGCTTCGCTTAGGCGTGTGAGCGTGCCCTCACTTGGGTGAGTGTGTGTCTTTGTGTGTCTGAGTAGGCCCTCTTGTGTGTGTGTGTGTGTGTGTGTGTGTGGAGCTGTGGACTGATTTGCTCTCTTGATGAGGAAGAGGCTCACTCCGTTTCAGGTTCAAACTTAAAAGAGGAGACCACGAGAAGCACGGAACTTTTTTGTTCCACCATCTGTCTGAAGCTGATTATTCATCCTGCACTTTCTCCTGCAGGTCGCCAAGTGTGCATGCAATTAATCACAGCAACATGTCGATTTTTTTATATTTCTTGCGATGGCGCCGTTTTAAAATTTTAAGAAGCAGAAAATGAGTATTGTTACTATTAAAATAAGGCAATATATTCAATAATAACTGTCCGTCGCCAACATTATTTTCCTCAGTTTTATTGTTGCTATCGAAACGGTTTATGCTATTTCATTTGAAGTGGAGGTATTTAGCTGTGGTGTCTTGATAGACCCAAACAGAAGTTCTAAGTGCGGAATCCTCGGAGCACAAGGCGGCCTGCACATTCCCCCCTCCGTATGTCATGGTCCATGCTGGCAGTTGTGCTCGATGACAATAACTCACACCAAGAATAGTACAGCTGGAGGGGCACATTTCTACGCTGGAGAAGATTTCGGCCCACATAAAGTAGAATCTGTCCACGGAAGTGATCAGCACTTGAACAGGTGTGGAATAGAAGCGCCATTAGGTGACCGCCATGTCACGACACCGAGCACCACAAGTACTGACACCGCTGCTTTGGGACCACAATGTTTTACCGTTTGAACAATTATGCTGCTCCCTTTTTCCCCCGAATCTTCTCTGGGACGCGTATTTCCTTCTCCGCATCTGTTTCTGTTTTTTATTCAATTTTAGCCGTATAAACAACAAAAAAAAGAATATTATAAAAATTAAAAGATTAAATAATGGAGTTGGATTCGCTGTTTGGAATTGCCTCTCTGACCGACCCGGAAACTGGAGATTACTTCTGAGTTTAGATCGGACGTGGTTGGCGCTTCCGATCATCACGGGTCCGGGGCGTAACGAGAACGGGGCGTTGAGAGTCAAAACCGTGAGATTCCTTGTTGGGTTTTTTTCGTGGAATGTTGGCACCGTTTGAGTCGAATATCTGTGTTGTCGCCCACTTCTGCTTTGATCCTTCACACGGCGAGACACGGAAAGCTGACTCCCTCGGTTGGTCAGCGTAGGATGTGTGTAGCATGTTTGTGCGGCCGTTTGTATGTGTGTGTGTGTGTGTGTGTGTGTGTGTGTGGCAGCTGAGTAAATAAAGTCATGATCATCGCTGGAGGTTGGTGATCCCTCCTGTGGGATTAGATGAAGGCTAATTGGGGCTAACAAGGAGTAGACACTCACATGTTCTCTTTGTTTTCCCTTTCTCTTTCTCGCCACAGTCAACCTCTTAGACTCTAAAGCAAGCCAAGGGGAGTTAGGATGGATTTCCTACCCGGCGCATGGGGTGAGTACCCTCTATCTTCTACATCTACCCACATCATGTCTCCATATGCTTACATTTGGGGAGGGGGGCGAATGAACTGGTTGTTGGATTCAACCCCACACCGCATGAAATGGGGAAATGGGATCCTGTGCCATGTTGACCCAATGAGCCAAGTGCAGATTAACCCACTTCTCTTCAGATGTTTTTCGTCCATTCTTCGTCTCTCGGGTTAAAGGTTAAGCATTCGGAGTTCGCCATATGGTCGAGATGCTTAAGGGGAAAATGCACTGCGAGGGTGTTCGTGTATTTGAGTGTGCATGCGTTTAAAGAAAGATTAAGGCATTAAAGGAGTTTTTTTAGGTTGTGGACAATAAAGCATCCACACGAGATGGCCGATAAGCCTGTTTTTTTTTGTAAATATTACATTGACACCATTTTACCGCTGCTGCATGTTAACATTGTAATTCCATGGTTAAGATTTCACTCGTTAATCCATTTGCTCTCAATTGAAAACACGCAGCATCCCATTTGTCTCTCATGCTACAATACGGTTACTGGTCCCAGAACTGCCATTTTTCAAGTCTGTGACTCTTATTGCCATAATAAAAATACAAAAAGAGAATTCCTAATCAAAGTACCCGCCGTCCGTATTTTGGCTTCGGTGTTACTTTCAATCACTGTGCGTGGCACAAATATACACACAACACTTCTATTTAAGAGTTATTTTTGCTGAAACTTTTTTCTACAAAAACAGAACAATCTGATTACATTTGGAAACTGTCCAGCTCTCAGTGCCATTCTTTTGGGGGGGAAAAAATCTCAACAGCCTCATCTATCAGCCTCTCTCCACCACGAGTCCCTCCAGTGGGCTCCCGCTTAGTGTTTATTTGTGTAGCTAGTTAGACTACTGTGCCTCAGGGCTGGCCCACACCTACAAACACACACGCACACGCACACACACACACACGCAGACACATTTCCTCGTTTTTTTTCCTTATTAAGTGTTAGAATTGCTCCTTGGCAGTGGCTTAGGGTAATCCAGTCATTTGTTCCGTGGAGCTGCCAGACGTCGTTTTCCTCGGCCACATACTCTGCCGGCACCGTCGAACCCCCCCCCTCCCCGTTTCTCCGCGAGGGAGAACCGCAATGAAAGGAGTTCCCCAAAACGCAGAGACAATGCAGGCACAGGAACGACTCCGTGACCACGTCCTGATTGATGTTGTGCAAACAATGTAGGAAAGTGTAGGAAAATATCGATGTCGATATCGGAGACTTGATCCGGCTCGGAGAAGATTGGAATGCGTGACGGGGGAAAGGTGGGGTGGAGGGGCGGGGGGGGATACGCAGTGAGCTCTGCTTTTGTCGCACGTCATTGGCTTTGAAAGAGTTCAGAAGGAAAGACGGGGTTATGAAGTTCACAAGAGTGCTGCAACGATTTGAAGCCAATGTCATTCAAAAGGAGGACGATTCCACAGAGGAAACGCGGGGGAGGACCAAAGAGAGGCAGAGAGACACAGGCGTTCAAAGGGGATTACAGGAAGAAAGAGAGAGGAGAGGAGCGAGGGGAGGACCAACAAGCATGAAAGAGAGGGACAGGGCGAGCGAGCGACACAGAGAGAGAGAGAGAGAGAGAGAGAGAGAGAGAGATATTGCTGATGATCAAGTCCTCAAGGTGAATCATCTGTAATTACTCACGTCATCCACTGACTGCGCTCTGATAAGCAGCCCGCCCTGGGAGACTGCTGTTCACAAATGATTTCTCATAATGTGGCAGTGGCACTGAGCACCCTCTCACACACACACACACACACACACACACACACAGACACAGACGCACACAAACACTCACGTTGATGGAGAGGCCGTGGCTATTGGCCTACTGAGACACGCCGTGCTTTGGTCAGAACAAATTAAGAGCTTAGCCTTCCTAGGATGTTCACTCCGGAGCCACCGGCGAGACTGACAAGTGCACGCGTGCGATGTGTGCGTGTGCGTGTGTGTGTGGGTGTGAAGTGCGTGGGATTCAGATATACCGTTATCTGTCTGGGAGGCAGGCTGATTGCTGAGCATTGTCCAGGGGGCTTAGCCCTTCATAAGACTAAAGAGTGTTAAAGATTACATTCTTGTGTGCTTTGAAAGCATTCTTCAGCAACAAACCAACACCCCAGACACTGGCTGTGCATACAAAATAGAAAATAATGGACACGTTCAAAGTAAAGTCCATTTTTCATAGGAGCCAGCAGGGGATAGAACAACATTGCTGTTTATGTCTCGTGTTGTCTTCAGAAAGACGTGCGAGCTTTGCTCAGCTGGTTTTTGTGACAATTCAAATGTTAAAAGGTTTGAATATTTAAAGTGTGGAGTTAACGTGTCGTGTATTTTCAAAACAAGTATATTTCAATCAAATCTGAATCTGAACAATTTCACACAGCAGCTATTTTTTTTCATGCCAACAACAAACAAGGTTTCTCATGGGAAAATCTGCATCTGATTAATTAAAAAGTAACAATAAAAAGAAGAAATGTTTTTTTTACATATTTAGGCTCATTCTCCACAGCACTGTGGTTAAAAAAAAAGCCAACAATGGGGACGACTGAACTTTTGTGTCCAAATAAAAAATGATTGACATCTATAGAAAAAAGCCAGCAGTCAGAGAGCGTCAGCTCTGCGTATTCTGTCTAACAATGAAAAAATAATTGAGCTCACACAGACTCATTCACATCTCACATTCCAATTCTCGGGTGTGAGAGAGGAGGGGGACACGCGCAGTAGGATGGCAGAGCTTTTTGTGTTTTTGACAAGGTTGGTAGCAGTGAGAGCAAGGCCCCAGAGAGGAGGAGGAGGAGGAGGAGGAGGAGGAGGAGGAACAGATTTGTGGCCACTTTCTTCCATAGTACCGGCTGATGAAAGTCCTCTGACTGACATTAAGTCAACAGCTGGGCAACATATTCAAAAATGACATCAAATCCACCCGTTGGCCCCCCAAACGAGAAAACACATTTAAGACATCAGCTTGATTGAAAAGCATGACAAACTAACCATGATTCCCTTTCTGCCAATGAAACAATTGCAGCCCACAGGATCAATCGATTACAGATGTGACTCAAAATCCGATATTTTCCAACATCCCTCCAGCCAGAGTTGCCGGGATTAAACAGCAGGGAGAGAATGCATCAAGTGTGTATTCAGGTTTCCCCCCAGGACCAGCTGATGAAATGTCCTCTGACTGATATGCTGCAGTTGTTGTGTCTGTGACCTCCGCTGACCTCTACGGAGCCCGAGAGCTCTGCACTTGTTGCGTTGCTTCACTTTTGAGATTTACCCTCTGCAGCTGCAGCGCCAGTACGGACAGTCGAGGACACACTGCGCCTGAACCCTGCTTCTTCCAATGTCTTTCTCTTTACAAAAAAAAACAAAAAAAACGCCCACCACAGTCTGCCTTACATCGTCTTCGGATAAATGCGTTGTTACCCCCACATGCGGTCCACCAACTCCCGTTGTTGACCGGCCCTCTCTTTGAAGCGGGCGAGCCGGCGTGCTGACTGGGCGACTGCGAGACCCGAGTGCCTGTTGCCGTCGTCGTAATGTCAAGAGCGGATCAAGTTACCGCTCTCCATTTTACTGTTCCTTAAGCCACTCGGCCTACCTACAGCACAGATCAGACGGACCAGGGGCTACCACACCAAACCGTGGCCCGGCGATGACCATCGGGGGTCAGGGTCAGAGGTCGCAGAGACTGGTGTAGGGGGCTTGTGTTGTTATATATCAATTAGAGGACAAGGGTGAGGGGGAAGGGGGGGGGGATTCTGCCCCACTGGAATTACAGAGGTGGCTGCTCACTTTAGCAGGCCTTTATTTACCCGCAACATTTACAGCCGGGAGTTGCTTCTGATGGCGAGGCGCAGTCAGGGAATGTTTCATCTGGACTTGGCAACGTTTGGTGAAATTGCTCAACGGGCTTCAACTTTTGTGTCTGTTGCTAGTTGCTTCTTCGCGCTGGCTGTTGTATCCGTCATTTAGCTGAAGCTTTTATCCAAAGCGACTTACGATAAGTGCATTTACGACTAAGTATACTCTCCTAGCGAATGCTTTCCTGCATCCGGATAATTACGGAGGGGCACTTATTTATTTCTTCACTACCTCTTCGTCAGGTGAAGGACAGACAAAGAGGCCTCGCAAACGAACCCTGCAAAGTGACTCTTTCTAGTGAAGTGATGTTTGGGCTTCGTGGGAGAAGATAAGTCCGTGTCAGAGATGCTGTTCTCCACAGAACATTCACACTCACAAAAGGTGGCATTTACTCGGGAAGAGGCCTGCTCAAGTTGGTTCGTCTATTCCAGAATTGGATATAGCACCTCGCGTAGCCCACGCATGCACACACACATACAGTTGCATACGCAGACACCTGGATTTGATTCGGGGCAAACTTCCGACCCCTCCCAAAGAAAGCTTTATAGCAGAGAGCCATCACTCGCAGTCGCTTTAGATTCAGCCCCG
Source organism: Apeltes quadracus (assembly GCA_021346845.1). Lineage (NCBI taxonomy): Eukaryota > Metazoa > Chordata > Actinopteri > Perciformes > Gasterosteidae > Apeltes > Apeltes quadracus. The sequence continues at coordinate 12,410,012 of CM037932.1, read as the reverse complement.
GTTTGCATCACGGTGGTGGACATGAAAGTACATCAAGGGAAAAGACGCAGCAGCTCTCCCAGACATCTGCTTACAAAGACAGAGATTTATCCACACGCACACACACGCCGTTTTTACAAACACACTTGCTAGCTCAAAATATATCGGCATATGTAGAGTGATGGACAAACACTGTGCCCTCCCCTCCCCCCACCCCCTCAGGCCGTTGTTCCTTTAGAAACCTATTTATCCAGAGCAGCCAACTTTTAAGAGTGACGGGAAATCAAATGAGATGCAGCAATACCACTCACAACAAGTGGAGAAGCTCTTGACGCGAACAGGGGTGAGACGTAGCTACAGACATTCTATTTGTTTGTTAGAATACAATTTAGAGGAAATGTTGGCTGTTGATTTGTCTCCTTTGAAGAAGTGCTATGGTTTTGGCACCAGAGAGACCAGGGTTTCCATTACGAGGTCCCCGTTTCGTTTTTAAAAGCACACTGGTAAAGTTCTGGACTAAACACGTCCTTGCCCTTTTTGGAAGCCAGTTTTAACTTTGTAGACATTTCGCGCGAGACAGAATCGTTTCTCTCAGCCCGACCGAGTACTTTGATGCCTAAACATAACCACAAAAAACTATTAGTCATGCTTTCTGTTACAATGACACACATAAACAAGGAAGGCACATGTATACAACCAGCTCGCTGTGTCAACACCTCCATGCCCTCGTGGCCTTTTTCATGTATTTGTCAAAGTACATTTTTAGCAGATAATATCCTTCACCAACAGAAGTTACACATCGAATCGGCACAAACGGCTTGATTCTAAGTTGCGCTGCTCTCAATCCTGGCAGAAAGACGTTGCCAAACTCTGGCAGAAAGTATGTACTGTGTACATAAAGCCTAAGCAGATTAGGATGCTTTGTTTGCATTACTCTCTGTAAGTACATTGTCTTATCAAACGTACGTCAACAGTGACTAATCATAGTGGCAGCTCCCGTCTCTCCCCCCCCCCGCTCGATGTTTCGTTAAAATCTCTCCGAGAACCTTTGTCGCACGTCATCACATCATTATTTCCTCATATATTTGAAGTCAGTCTGTTGAACGCGAGGTAAAGCGAGGTGAAATGTTAACCTCTCAGCGTTCGGCCCCCACTCGGCACTGTCTACTTCGCCTGTTATTGTTAGATATGAAGACAACTTGGACCGCACTCAGACGAATGAGGTGACGCCAACGAAAGCATGACGGGGAGACTAAACACCGGCGGAGTCTTTGCCCTCAATTTCCCTCTCGCTTTATCGCTCCCCCCCTCGTCCGAGCGCTTTACCTCAGCTACATCTCTTTTACTTCCGCTACCTTACCTTCATTATTCTCTCTCTCTCTCTCTCTCTCTCTCTCTCTCTGGGTTGTTTCATTAACTTTACCGAGACAAAAAGCAAGAGGCCATCCTTCAGCGTAAGAGCTCATTGACCCCCACACACTGGCGTAGAAATGCCCGACACCGACGCACCCGCACACACACCAAGGCGTGTGTAATAGAGAAGCTCGACTTCCTCAGCTCGTCATTAATGTCCGTGTGCGGCGGCTGAAAGCACCTGCTGTGTCCGCCTGCTCCGGGACTTTAAACACTTCACATGAGCCTTATGTGAAGTGCATATATGTGTGTGTGGGTTTATGTTTCCATTAATGCTGGTGTGAAAAGAGCGATAATTCAGTTTCCACTTACCCAGAAAGTGTTTCTCTCGCCGTCTCTCTCTCTCTTTCTCTGTGTGTAGAAAGCACTGCTCATTCGGGGGCATACATCAATTTGGAAATTTCACAGGCTACAAAAAAAGTAGAAGCATCCATTTGCACATTTCGGCCCATTCGTTTTAATGACTGTCATTTTCACCACAATGAGCCCAGTGTTTCAGGTGTTTGCCCATTCATCATCGCTCCGATTCAGTGTTGATTCGCCCCGGACAGCGAAGCCAAAGCGCATGATCAATGAGTCTTTCCCACTGCGTTGAATTCAAAAGGAATGACCCCGCTCTCTTTTCTTTCTCCTCTCCTCTCATTGCTTACTCCCAGTGGAGGGAAAATGTAAGATAGACACGAACGTCCCCGGTATACACTCACACCTGTCTGTACCTCGTAGCTTCTTTTTGTGTCATAGTGGATTCAGCACGTCTCTTTTAGTAACCGTAGCTCTGTGATGCAAATAACCAGCAGCTTGAAAGTCCTCATTTGTAGAGAAAAAGCTAGTAAAAGGGTGGAAAAAAAAAACACTATGGGATTTTGCTAATATTTAACAACAGTTAAGCAGCTTCACACAAATTTATTTATTTTCAGACAGGAAACCACACTTCTTTGTTTTTCTCTGAGATATTTTCCCAGTGCTCTGCAGATCTGGCTCAGGCGGCAAGTTTGCTTTTAATTAATTTCAGTAATTAGATCTGGTAGTGTGATTTTTCCACCCTTAAGTGTTTATTAGATGCTTAGTATTCAGCTAGAGTGAATCTGAATCTAAATAATTAATCTGTTAATGCTTACAGGGTAGAAATAACTTTATTTTTCTCTCTACCCCTCCTTTCCTCTATCCTTTTCCTTCTCTTTCCTTCAACAATTTGTAACCCCTATGTTCCCTCTATCTTTTATATTTCTTCCTCTTCTCTTCACATCTTTTTTTACCTAATCTTGTTCATAACTTTCTTAATTTTACCTGTCCTTATCTCCTCCCTCACCCCCTCTTGCTCTTTTAACCTTCAATTTCCTTCCAAAACCTTCATTTTGTTTTCTCCTGCATGTGATTCTCTCTCTCTCTCTCTCTCTCTCTCTCTCTCTCTCTCTTGTGTTCCTCGCTCCCTCTCGTCTTCTGTTCCTCTCTTCCGCCTCTCCTGCTCTCTCCCGTCTGTTTACAGTGGGAGGAGATCAGTGGGGTGGATGAGCACTACACTCCCATCAGGACCTTCCAGGTCTGCAACGTGATGGAATACAGCCAGAACAACTGGCTGCGCACCAACTGGATCTCTCGCCAGTCGGCCCAGAAGATCTACGTGGAGCTGAAGTTCACCCTGAGGGACTGCAACTCCATCCCGCTGGTCCTGGGCACCTGCAAAGAGACCTTCAACCTCCTCTACCAGGAGACGGACGACGACCAGGGCAGCCACTTCAGGGAACACCAGTTCACCAAGATCGACACCATCGCCGCCGACGAGAGCTTCACCCAGATGGACCTGGGCGATCGCATCCTCAAGCTCAACACCGAGGTGCGCGAGGTGGGTCCCGTGACCAAGAAGGGCTTCTACCTGGCGTTCCAGGACGTGGGCGCCTGCGTGGCTTTGGTTTCGGTGAGGGTTTACTTCAAGAAGTGCCCGCACACTGTGAGGAATCTGGCCTCTTTCCCCGACACGGTGCCCATGGACTCCCAGTCGCTGGTGGAGGTCAAAGGCTTGTGCGTCAATCACTCCAAAGAGGAGGAGGCGCCGCGAATGTACTGCAGCACGGAGGGGGAGTGGCTGGTGCCCATCGGGAAGTGTCTGTGTAACCCGGGCTACGAGGAGAGAAGCAACACCTGCCAAAGTAAGACAGCCTGTTTTTTTCCATGTGTTTTACTCATCGGTTTTCTCGAACTTCCTGTATTTGTCCTTTTTCTGTCCTTGTTTAATATACTGTGTGATACAATGCAAAGTTTCCCAGGGCTGCAGAGTGTGCAAAGTGTTTGATGATAAGAGCGTCACACTTATTATCTGTCAGCCCAGAACGTGTAATGTCTGGCCCCCCGACCTTTGTGTATACGTGTGTGTGTTTGTGTGTGTGTGTGTGTGTGTGTGTGTGTGTGTGTGTGTGCACTCTCTAGGATCCTTTTGAAGGTAGGCCACATACAGTGTCGCAGGACAGCTGTTCGTGTGTATTTCCATGCGTGTGTGATGTGCTTTCCAGGTCTTTGAGCTACACAGCGCAGCGTGCATGAGTTCAATAGTAATCTTCTGTGTGACACATCATTAGCCACAGGGAAGATCTAAACCAGAGTAGCAGGGATGGGACTGATAACCCCCAGAAGAAAGGAATGGGCCAGAGCCGATGGTGAATAATGGAATAACTGCGGCCGTGGCTGCGGGTGTTGGTGGAGCCATGAACGGGTAGACGCTGGAGCCTGCGGATACTCGATCTCTCCCCAAACGTCTGTTGTTGCCTTGGAGGTGGTTATAAAAGCCCCCAAAGTATATATCTGGCTTCCAAGCTTTACGTTTTATTTCAAACTGTCTGTGACATCATCATTTTCGGCGGCTCACGGTGCTGCAGAACTTACACGTTGCTGTTTTCAAACGCTCAGTGGCTGATGGTTCACAGATAATATTTGGTAATGCTTGTAATTTTTCATCCACAGTCCTTGTTCCTCTTAATTTCCCTGAATCTGACCTAAACTACTTAGACATTAAATAAATTATGCTCTTTGGTGACTTTTACATCCCCTTTGGGATCAAGGAACCAGTGGGTTCAAAGGTTAAGTGTCACAATGGGCCTTTCATCATACCACGTCCCAGTGTGACTAAGACTCACTGTTTAATGGGTCAGAAGCCTCGCGTCTGTTTATTTTGGCTTTCTCTCGAGAAAGGCCGGCATGAACACAGACATAAAATAACTAGATAACTTAGCTAGATTTAATTTCCTGAATGTGGCTTCTGCGGCCTGTGGAACAGCTTTCTTCAATTACACTTACAGTCCTTCATCACCGTATCTCTGCAGCAAGATGTTTCAAATAGACGCTGTGTAAAACCACATGGTGTTTTTTTTCAAATACCAGGGTACCTCATGTAAAATGCCAATAGGCCAATAGAAGTGGCATACACTTAACGCTGTCCTCTATTGATTCATGCTTCTGTATATTTAGTCGGACCATCCTAAATAGAGGACTGCTGAGACAGCATCTGCCATTAATCCCCACCTTCTCGTTCACTACGGCTGCTTCCCTGTGGTCAACATCGCACTCGATTTGCTCCTCACTCTGCGAGCCAGATCATCTATTTGAAAGAAGCCCCGTTTCTCCGTGCTCCCCGTTGCAGCTGTTCCACAATGGCTTTAAAGTGGATAACGTGTAAGAAGTCGGGAAGGGTGGGGTGGGGGGAGCAGTTTGTCCTTCGTCCAAGTTTTGTAGCAGGCCCCAAATGGTCCTGTGTCCATCCCCTCTGTCCTGTCCTGGGCCGTGCCCAGTGATAATTAAAGATCAAAGGCAGTCTCCCAGGTCAAACCCCTGCTGTCAGGGCCAAGGGAACCTTTTTTTCTGAGGTTGTGCACTGCAGACGAGCGCGTCGGACTGTCCAGATGCGAGGAGAAACTTTGTCACAGGTGTCAGATAAAAACAGATTAGGGGAGATGTAAAATACGCAAACTGGTTTCAAACATCGAATCCAGTTTTTTCGACTGATTTTCCTTATTAAAGGTGCTAAATATTCATTAGAATATCTCTCACATGGAAGTGTCCCATGTCTACGTAATCAAATATATTGATAAATTAAAAGGGAAAATTTTGTTGAAGTATTTTAAATAAAATATTTAGCCTCTGCGCACACATTTAAAAAGAAACACCAATGCAGATATAAGAACAGGACCTTGTGTGGACAAATGGCAGACCCCTGTGTCCTTTCCTACCACCCTCCTATCGCTTCCTGTCCCTCTGTGAATTCTGTGAATGTTTGGATGTATTTGACAATCTCTTATTAGTTTCAGAGAGCTCTAATGGACTCTAATAAGGTCTTATGTTACCCTGGAGTGGGACAGCTGCACCAACAGGCCCTCACAGCCCCCGTGTGCAGCCGTCAGGGGCCCCAGCGCGCAGCTCGCCCTGCAGGCCCTGCGTGTTAACAGATAGATGCGTGCATGCGTTAGGTTAGGTCACCGTGCGGAGAGGTAGCGAGAAAGATCAAACCACACACACAGTGCTGCAGACAGATACAGAAACCCACCGGTCATACTTCACCTCGTGACTCATGACTCACCTTACGAGGTCGGGTTAATCACGTCTTCTCAGCTCTGCCGTACATGGGAAAGAAAGCACACGTTCTATAATCGGATAACGTATGTCGTTGTTTCGCTAAAATGGACAAGCAAAAGGAGATTGAGCTAAAACCACAAAAGCGGTAATCGCTGTAGACACGCAGGAAACAGCGCTTAGGTACATTTAAGAATTTAGGTTGGAGGTGGTTGGCTCAGATGTGGATGGAGCACCTTCCCTGAATATTTCATGCTTTGTTTTCTTCGTCCAAACGCCTCAAAGCGGGTACTTCTGTTTACCTAAGTCTCTGCTGTGTGTGTGTGTGTGTGAGAGAGAAGCAGAGCAGTTGTCTTTGTTTACGCAGACTCCAAAGTGTGTTTAACCGCTAAAATAGAATCCATTTTGGTCTTACTCATTATCTTGCTGGCGGTGTGTGTATATGTGTGTGTGTATAAACACACGGCTTCTCATTGTTAGCTATGAGAGTGTGTGTGTGTGTGTGTGTGTGTGTGTGTGCGTGTGTGCGTTCGGGTGACTGACGCCCGCATTACATATTTCACATGATGCAGAGTGTATTGCTCTGAGCATATTTTGATATTTCGTCAAACCTCATCATTCGTCGGCTCTTTAGTCGGGGCGATACTCAGCGAGCGGACGTGGCGTTCTTTCACTCCGTGCGAGGTCAAACGACGTGTCAGTCGTCGTGTGGATTACTGCGAGTTTCGCGAGCGGGGCCTCCGCCTTTCGATGCAGAATGTGAGGCCAGATTTAATCTGACTGAGTCAGTCTTTCATGTGTCATTAGAACGGACCGGAGCAGGTGAACTGACTCCTATCTACCATCAGTGTGAAATTCCTGCAGCCCTAATTTGATCCTAAAACAGCTAACGGATGTCTGTCCGTCGCGTTTGAGTGTGTTTGAGTGCGCGCTGCAAATGCTCGCAGCTGTTCCGCTGTACGCCGCGCAGAGACCCAGGTTTACATTCTTACTGGATTTATCGAGACACACAATCCCCAGACTGGCCACTACTATAATGCTTATTATAATTTCACATTTACAGTACAGCCATACACACAGAATGGAGCCTGAGTGGCTGGTTTTGCACGGTTTACTTTCCGTATCTTATTCTACATGAAAGAAGTGAGAAATACATTCAAAAGCTGTTTTTAGGGCAGTTCAAATTTGAATTCTAGTAAATAATTTTTGCACTGATGATACACGTTCCAAATAGCAAGGCCCTTGTCTCCTCCCTCGCTTCCTTTTTTCCCCTCCCCTTTTCTCTCCCTTTCTCTCCGCTCACCCCTTGCGGCTGACGGTCTTGGCCGCCGGTTCAAAGGCTGCCGACCATCTCCTGTCGAATGTTTTATATCACTCTTCACTCGCTAGCTTAAGTGATTTAGCTGCTGTCCTCATACACAGACATGCTTGGCTTTCAAGCAGACACAATATACATCCTTCATTGGCTTAGTCACGGCAAACCCGACCGGACCGGAATGGTTTCACTATCCATTTTATCGCTTGGTATGAAGCAAAGATGTATTTGGCCTCGACGGGGGCCTCGCACGCCGTGCCGCGGTGTTATTGGTGTTGCCGTGACTGGCCAATGAGTCTGTGACGATATTGCATTTTATTGTTTTGGTTGGGACAAAATAGTGGAAATCCAGTGCAGCTGGAGAAAACATTTTTTTTTTCTTCATTTCGCTCGCACAAAGGAACCCACATACTTTCAGAGATCAGAGATCAGATCACACCGTGCAGATACGTAATGAAGTGACATACAACGCAAACTCTAAAGCGATGCCATATTGCTCGGTAGGTTTTTGTTAGACTGTTTTGGAGTCTCTCTGCCCCCTAGTGTTCATAAATCCTGTCATGCATCTTTGGTTTCATTTTTATTCTAATTAAAGCAAAATACATTTTTATTTAAAGCACCAAACGAGACCACCGTGAATTTTATACACAATTATTTTTTCCCCAATATTCATCAAATACCCGTCCCTGACCAATCTAATGAAAGCAGTAGAATCCCTGTGGTTATTCTTAAATGTTCTTCCTTGCTCTTCTTTTTGCCCACACCGTTGTGCTTCTTGTGTATTTGTTCAGGCAGACTGTTGAGTCTGAGTGCTGTGGATTCATGGAGCTATTGGCTCTCCTCTGCTCCCTCAGAACAACTGTTTGTTTGTGTTTGCCATTATATTACTACCCGGCTCTTCCCAACAACATGGCAGCTCCACACACACACACACATAATATCACATGTAACGTATACTCCGGTATTAGTCATCACACATTCTGTTTCATTTTTAAGTGCGCATTGTAGCCTTTGTTTATCCACATCACACGTTTGCCGTGGGAGCTGCGCGGCTCGATCAGAGTAGAACAATAGCTTGTAATAGCTTGTAAGGGAGGCACTGTAGGTGCCCCTCTGTAAGGAGCTGAAGAGCCGTTGTTGTTGTTGAGACTCATACACACATTTTCAAAGCCAATCCAGGCAATAGAATGAGTTCACGCTGTCCTCTGTGTGTGTGTGTGTGTGCGTGTTTGTATGAATGACGTATTACACTGTAGAAGGCTCTGGTCTAACACCACCGCTCCATTGCATCAGTCTCCTCCTCTCTTGTTAGTTGAGCTTTGTGTGGAGGGTTTCTCTGCTGCAGCCCTTTTGGCTGTGCACTGCCTGGCATGCTGCCTTTTTGGAGCCCAACACATGAGAGGAGAAAGTACAATGTCTGCATTGAGTGCTCCGCTGAGATAGACCTTGCATTTCGATGTAAACGCTTCATTATACACTATTTGATGAATGTAAAACTACGGCTACAGCTGACGGCGGAGAACCTCTGGGATTTCTTTGGGGAGTCGACGCTTCGGACAATCGCCTCACCTTGTCTTCGAGTGCATCCTCAGCTTACGTTGGATCTATTTGCGTTCATTTGTTTCATCTATACTGTTTCCATCAATGGCCACAATTTCAGTCCCTCTAGTACTGTTTGAGTTTTTGAGGATCTTCCATAACCTTGATGTTAAAAAAAAGAAATAAAAAAAACGGAGCTAATTAAAGCACGCCGAGAAGCTCGCAGCAACCGTACCGACTCGCTCTCCAGAAGTCAGCAGCCGGGAGGGGGGGGGTCTGGGTGGAGGGAGGGAAAGAGAGGAAGGGCGAGGGAAGAAGAGAGAGGGAGCGTTAATGAGCGTAGTGTTAATTAGAGACACCATTCATCTGGAGTCCGAAGGCGGGGATTACTCCCGGAGCAAGGAAACTCAGCAATATTTCTGTAAATGCTCATGTACCATATGCTGCACTACTGTACGTCGGCGAGAGGAACGGAGCGACAGCACATTTACACGACCGTCCATCGCTGTACATGCAGATTAAAAGACTGCACGAGTGCAAGTGTGTTTGAGACTCACTCGCTCTAATATCAATTCTGCATCTCCGTGCACACTTATAAAGTCCTCAGGCGGTGTCGCTGTGTTTGTGTGTGTGTGTGTGTGTGTGTCAGTGTGTGTGTTGGTTTCTGGCACAGAGCTGAGGAGGAGGCTGCAGCCAAAGATGCAGCAAAGGTTTGTTCATTGGGGCTGTTATTGCCTGTTTGCTTTTCTCTTCACGGGCCTTCTGGAGCAGGCGGGCTCACCCGTCACCCCGGGGCCCCGGTGCTTTTAGGACTTCAAAGCTGTTGGTAACCACAGGCTCAGGAATTCAACTTAACACACAGACACACACACACACACACACACACACACACACACACACCTACATCCACACTCAATCAGTCCAATGCCAGAAGAGGAGGGACACAGATAGATGGGGTGTTTATTTGTTGGAGACGACCACCACTTCACAGTGATCGGCCTTTGTGCGTGTCTGTGTGTCTGTGCGTATGCGTGCACGTCATTGTTCGTACTGTACACAGAGACACGGTTGGAAATGTGCAGGCAGAAGTGCAAGATAAATGACGCCAATTCCTCCGTTAAAGTGTAAATGTACATGTGTCTGCGTGTCCTGTGGACAGGCAAGGACAGAGGGATGGACACAGTGGGACACGTCCTGTTGGACAGACACGGTGGATGTTTGGATACACATGTATTGTAACAGGGGAGGAAAGTAGGACACGGGAGTCACTCCATCATTCGTGATGGATGGGATGGAGCCTGCTGGGGAGGGAGGTGGAAGAGGGAGGAAAAGGGGGAGGGGAAGGCAAGAGAGAAAGAAAGCGAGCTGCCACTGAGATATATATATAACCACCTTGAAAACTCTGTTTCCTGATTTGCGATGTTACCGCTACAAATCAACATCCACAAAGGCGGACACGCATGCTTCCCATTTATTTATCGTTTATTTTCTGCATTGCTCTTTTTTTTCCTGAGTGCATCGTTCTCAAATGTTCCAGTGAGTTAGCCATTAAACGATTTAAAGGACATTTACAAATTAAGCTTAGATCCTTATAAAAGTCATCAGTCTGAAATATGTTTTTTTTTAATAGACGAGTGGAAGTGTAAACACCTTCCACGCCATTTACAAAACTGATGCCAGAGGGATATATAGCGAGCGCAGTGAGCGCATCAACAGGGCTGATTCCTCCAAGTTTAACCTTCAATTAGCATACAACTGGTGAAAACAGCAAACACAGTAAAACTGCTTTTAAATAATTTAATTAAAAAGTAAAAATTCTGGCGCCCGATCATTTATTATTTGCAATTACTAGTGATTCTTGTTGGTCTACTGCATAATCAGCTGCTCATTTGACCCTGTTTTCTCCTCCCTTTAAACTCCTATCAGTGTTTCACCTCATAACGGTCCGTCCTTTCATTTGTGCTTCCCTTTGATGCCCCCCCCCCCCCCCCCCGGCCGCAGCAGGGGATGGAGTTTGAATAACCATTGAATAAAGCCATAACCCGTCGGGGGGGAGAATAAACCTAATACTACCGGCGCTGTGAGCAATATATATTGAATCTAAGAATATACGCCGTGGTGTATGTAACCCATGAATAGAATTGTGAATCTATCACATGGGACGTCTGCTGTCCTTGGTGCTGAAGATGCCCTCAAGTTGCAACCCCAGACACATCCGGGGGCCGCGGCTGTCATGTGCCTCGCTTATCTAAACCCGTCCTTTAGGCATGTACAGTGACATTGCAGGGTAGAGTTGTCAGACGCGTCGCTCTGCTTCTGCAGCGGAGATGCGTTCAGTGAACGGGGGACTCTCGCTGTCAAAAACCCAAGCGTCGCCACACGAATGTGTGCCTGTTGGAGTAGCTGTCTGATCGCGCTGGGGCCGCTGCATCGCAGATGTCAGCCTTTCTGTTACAACAAACAGCGCGCTTTTTAATGACAGCCAACTAAAAGGGGAATAAGTGTCTGTTTTAACGCTTTTGAAAGTGGGGGGGCGCAGCAGGGAAGCAGAGGGTTGTTTCTGCAGTGAGGCCTGAGCTGCCAGGAACAGCCAGTAACCATTGATGTAGTGACACGTTAGTGACACTGCTGCACGCAGACGTCTTTCTCACACAGACTTTTGGGGAGATTTTTCCGATCACTCTGACACTTTGCTCTTATGCTAAACTATCTAACTTGAATTCGTTCAATCATTTCAAACTAGTAAACTTACTGGAGTGCACAGGGGGATTTTTCCTGTACACACTATATTTTGAGTCTTTTGATTCCTTGTGTTTCGAAGAATCAACATGGGATTTGTAATACTCGGGTCCAATATATCGGTTTGTCCAGCCATCTGCACACCAAGGCAGCTCAGAGCGAAAGCAGGAGTAAACTCTTCTCTGACCAAATACAAATAAAAAAGCTAATCCTATTCAACGGATCCATGGATGAACCCTGGCTGCTATTACTAATTTAGTCCTCACACCTGTCTGCTCAGGTTTTGTTGACCTTCCCGGTGCTGACCTTGGTGTGTTTATTGCTTGCCTCTTTCATCTTATTCAAGCCTGTAGGAAGTGTGTGTGTGTGTGTGTGTGTGTGTTTTTTAGAGAGAGTGAAGGGAGAATGAGTGCACAACATAAGTGTGTGGTACATATATCTGTCAATAACTACACATTAACCACAGAAACCAAGTGAGCAGAGGGGAGGAAAGGAAGACAAAGGGCTTTTTACTAACACACCAACATATGCATGATGCGGAAAGACGCTTGAACTTGTTCTGTGCACTAGACTACCTTTGCCGGACCAATGGGTGGACTACTCCCAGAGTCCCCCCCCCCCCGTGTGTACACTTTACCTGAGCACTGCCCGGGGGGTGAACTCGCTGCCTGTGAGTAGCGCTCCACTCTTTGTCCGAGAGCTGGCTGGGATGGATCAAAGGAACCTGGTTCGGAATCAAGTTGTAATTGAAATGAAAAGCTGTGAAAAGGCTGCACAGCAGGTTCCCGTTTGAGTCGAAGGTCCTCAAATATTCTATTGCACTCTTCTCCTGCACACTTTGCCGGACTGTGTTCTGTAGGAGACCGTCTGGTGGGGAGCGAGGGCTTTGTTCTCCGCTCGGGACTGCTCTACCTGCTAACTGAATTTTAATGGCCTTATTAGAATTTACCCACAAGAGGTCAACTTTTGTTTTGGACCTCGGCTGCTGCTTTCGTCGCCGTGGAGACGTGTAGCCGGAGTGACCTTTTTTTTGATGGTTTCCCTCTCATCGAGAGAACCCCGGAGTAAAAATGTGTTTCCTAGGCACGAGGCACAAATGAGATCTCAAACTTATTGGGGCAACTACAGTCAATCGACTGCATAGACTTTTTAACTCTCTGCTGGCCCTGAGAATAAAAAAAACCCATACATTTCCCATGAATTATGCAGTGCTGGACCCCATTCAACTGCAAAGTAAGGAAGCGATGCGAAGTCAGTTCACTCATTACTAAAACACACAGCGTTCTGTGAACAGAAACTCAATAAAGAAGCTAATCTCAAGAGAACTGATTTCTCAGCGTGGGCCCCTGGTGAAGATTCTCTGACGTCTCAGAAATTCCTGCCTCTCTGAAATGATCCATCAGACTTCATGCATCCTTGACTATCCCTACTTCCACATTTGATAGAGATAAAGGAAAAGGTCCCTGCACTCATTTATTGAATACTGCAGCCATCCCTGTCCGCCCCCGAAAGAAGCCGAGTGGTGACATTTTACCTTCAGCCGTGGCGGTTGCCTCAAAACTGGTGTCAGATGGAATATAACGCCCTCTGTAGTGTGCTTGTGTGAGCGTATGCATCCGTGGGACAGAGAAAAAACGGGGGTCATTTGCGTGCAAGATATGTACTTCTGTTGTGTTTGCACGCGAGTGTGTGTCAGTTTGTGTGCTGATTAAAAGCGGTCAGGCCTCAGTGATCGGGCCTTTAGCCGTCCCTGCACTCTGAATGCCAAACACAGCAGAGCATGCCCAGAGCAGCCAACCGTGGAGGCTGCAACGCTAGACCACACCAGACAACCTTAACGGTCTGCAGCTGTGTATGTGTGTGTGCGTGTGTGTGTGTGTGTGTCTTTTCCCACTTCTGTGTTCGTCTTGATTTTCCATCTGACCATTTAAAGCGAACTGGAGAAGAATCACAGACTATTTTTCTACACAAAACACTTAATTGAATGTGTTAGTATGGAATTACGCAGGCTTCAAATTCCCTCAGTTTGATTGTTGTCATCAATGTTTCTCAGCTGTGGTTTCTGGCAGTGGAAGGACGTTTTTTCTTTGGCGGAAGAATTGTTGGTTGTGCGCGAGACGAAAAATGGGTTTGACGGAAAAAACATGAACTTTATCCGCAGTTGTCTCATTTTTCTCTCGTACACAGATTTAACGAGTTGTTTATGTTTTGAGGGTGTGAATATGATAATCCGTACCTCAATTAATTCTCTGCACGGTTAATTAACGAGCGTGTTAAGTGCCACTTGCGCTCTTTATGAAAGAAATCTCATTTTGTCATCATTCTGCCTGTATTTTAAATCTGCTGCTGCATTTTTTCAATTGGATTAATGTCCTATATCAGTGGTTCTCAAACGTTTTACACCAAGTACCACCTCAGAAAATACTTGGCTCTCCAAGTACCACCATAATGACCAACACTATACAGTAGCGTAGTAGGCCTAAGTATTCATCAAAAAAAGGCAGAGGTTTTATTCCTAAAGAAGTATATTTAATATTGTCAGCCATTGTAACATTTTACAGTAAGACTGCGCTTAAATATAGGAAGAAAAAAAAACCTGTACTTAAATAATGATTCAATTATTACACATAAAAGTTAAATAAACATTGTACTAAAATAAATGTAAAAAACACTTAAAGATTAAATAAAACTGTACTGTACCTAAATGTTTAGTTAAAAAAAAATTGAGAATTTTTTGAGAATCACCGTCCTATATAGAAGAACGCCTTTGTAGATTTGAAGACTGCTGGAGTTAAATCTAATAATTAGGGAAATAAACGTGTAATGTTAGTAGCTTTGTTCATGATATCAACGGGTTGTTTCTGGTCCCGGAGCAAGATATGCAGTAATTTATTCTAAATAGGTCCAACATTCTCTTTTTGGCTTGACCGCTACAACCGTTGTCCATCAACAAGTGTTTGTGCTGCCAAAAATGTTTATACTCCCCTTGAACTAGAAGACTCTCTTTCCGTCCAAGTTTCTCCTCTTGAAGTGGCTGAAAATAAAGTATCACTTACACCAGGATAAAGGATCCAACCTTTAAAGGTTGAGAGATGCTGGAGATGAGCACTGACCTTTCTTTCAAATTACTCACGTACACGCACACAAATATGCATGGGAGGTTAGAAGTGGTCCGGAGACGAGCAGAGAAAAATGGCAGACAGCGGTGTCCAACAAGATTACTGTACTCATCATCCACAGATTTCCCCCCTCCCCCGATTCATTCCCCTTCATCTTTCTCCTGTTCAAATGGATGGCACTAAGCATTTGTCAAGGTGAAGGTGGCGCGGGCCCACGCCTAACGATACAACCCAACAATTTTTCCATTTCTTCCGCTCTGCTGGTCTTTTGCAGTCGTGTGTTCAATTTCAGCACCTGGAGGCGATGCCAAAGTGCGAAGCCTCAAGCAGTGTTGGCTGAATCTGCCTGATTAATGCGAGTGCCCCTGGCAGATTTACTGCTTTTCTCTGAACTTTTTTGTATTGCTTTTGGTGCAAAACAGCTATATTGATGTGAACCTAGATACACGTTTCTTCTTCTCTCATACAATATGTTAAAAGTTAAATGTCGCTTGGTTTAATCTGGATTATTTAATCTGTATGATGATCTGTGTGTGTGTCTGTGCGTGTGTTGGTTGGGGATGACAGTTTGCTGCCAGGAGTAATTGAGGTGTGTGTGGTATTGATGAGACCCCAACTCTAATGAGCTTCAGCCAATTAATCCATTGATTTACATGTAAATGGCTCCTGGCATCCATCTGCATGTATTTACCATGCTAATATCTTGCTGAGTGACACTCATACGCACATGCAGAGATGGAACGGTTGAGAGACGGAGTGTAGGGGAGAGAGAGAGAGAGAGAGAGAGAGAGAGACATGACTGCTCTATCGTTGATAAATGACTTGGCATCTCATCAAGAGCAAAATAAGGTGTTAATTGCAGTGCCATACATCGACCCTTTAATTATGAAGCAACGTTATTTAATCCTGTATGTTTTTTTGTACTGTTTGCATTATTTTTTTTAACTTTTTATTTTATTTGTTGTTATTTTCTTTTAAGGATATATTGCAGTGCCATTTATTTCTGATATTAGGAAAAATTATGATATCTCTGTTGCTCTGGAGTCTGCATTTTTGTGGAAAGCAGCAATTTCTTGGCGGCCAAATTGGGAGATATTTTACCACCACTGTGTATTTTGAACATGTATTTGTCTGCCAGCTGCTGAAACACAGACCCCCAAGTTAAGGACCAACTAAATACTACCAATTTATGTCAGAGATTTGTCAGTTTTCTCATATGAAACCCATTCGATACTACTTGCTGGGGTCTAACCGAGTGCAGGAGCGTGGCTCGTTGCAGCACTCATCCTGGTGAGAGGATGCTGCAGCACCGAATGGCTCATTCTACTTTGCAAAAAAATAATGGGCTTCTTAAAGCCTTTTACCTAAAACAATGTGTAAATGCAGAGTTCTGCTTCCAGCCAGCCCAACTGAGGAGGGTTCGATGTTAATTACCAGTCTGCTCAGCCTAACTGAGATACTCAGTAAATTGTCCCCAGGTGTGGAAAGAATAGGCTATCTTCATTTCACATAGCTGCAGTTGAGCTAATTATGGTGGTGTGTGTGTGTGTTTGTGTGTGTGTGTGTGTGTGTGTGTGTGTGTGTGTGTGTGAGTAAAGGGAACAGTTTTAGGTATGTTCGGTGCTTAACATGAGTTTGTTGGTCCAGGTCGCATATACTAAGCGTGTACCTACGTCAGTGTATATGATCCTGCCAAGTCTGTATGTGTGTGTGTGTGTCAATATGTTGAATCAAACTGCTTTGATTGCTTCCTCCACCATGTCTAACATTTATGTGTGTGTCTGTGTGTGTGTGTGTGTGTGTGTGTGTTTGTACATTTAAGCAAACCAAGACAAGAGTTGGCACACGCTGAAACACGCATATTCCAAAGCCAACAATTCTGTACAGTAAGATGTGCTGTTTTATAATGATGCCATCTATCACTCCCTTCATCTTCCCCTTTCTTTATCCCCAAACTCCTCCATCATCGTCTCTGTGGGCTCATTAATTTAGCCCGCTATTTATGCCCCTATAAAAACAATAAGGAAAGAGAAGAAGGGTTCCACCGGTGCATGGGAGAGATGAGGAAGCCTGTTGCGTTAGATGGGGCATACCACATCACTTCCCTAGATTCTTAACATCTGGTGAGATGTTTTTATATATGCAGCGTGTTGTTGGAAAAGTCACAGCCAGTAGGTCCCATTTTTCAGAATTTAAGTGGAAATGAACCCCAATTATGCAGATTGCCTTTCAGAAATTGGAGGGAGTTGTGTCAATAAACCCACCTACTAAAACGTGTCAAATTTCAAAACAAATGAGCCCCATTGCAAAAATAGTCCAATTCCCAAATATCAGCGCTAATGGCCACATGATGTTACGAGAAATTATTAACTTCTTTGGTAACTGGAGCTCATTTATGAAGGGTGTCACCCCAGACTTCTGCGGCCCTCGTGGCATATTCAATGGCGAGTAAGGTTTCTCTCTGACACGTTTGAATTCCGAGCCTGTGGTTTCCGAGGAATGCGTCCGAACCTTGTCAGTTCCTACACACAGCTTGTGTTCTGAAATGTTTTCTTTTCTCTTTGTCAATGTCCTGCTCCCTGTGAATTGGCACATTTCCTTGCCACATGTTTACCCAATTTGCAAAAATAGTCGAATTGATAGGGTTTATGTGGTGACATCATCGGGAATATATATATATATATATATATATATATATATATATATATATATATACATAGATCAACTGTATCAGCACAGCTGCTCGTCTCCATAACCTCACCTCTGTTGGACTGTCCTTTGTACACTGCGTGTCCTTTGGAGCCTTTAGACCACAGGACTCTTCTCAGCCGTTTAACTGTAGTAACCTGTGACCGCTGTCCATTGAAGAGTATGTAACAGACACTGTGGACGAGTCCATGAGGGCTTGTAACGTGCTGCTGTAGCCTCCTTTCCGGCCCATAACGTGGGGCCACATTGAGGCGCCGTGGATCTCGACGGGAGACCACTCACACATACTTTGGTCAAATGTGAAGGAAGGCTGCCTTGCTCCGTGTGTGAGCAGTAGAGGATAGGGGAACATCGCACGTAGAACATGAGCAGGATTGAGACCACTGTGCAGCTTTTAGTGTGTTTGCATACACACAACCGGGCCATATTCTGCATCTGCCTCCAATGAGAACCCTCCACCGGGTTTCTTTTTAATGTCGGGCTGCGCCGGGTGGCGGTTAGCGGGGAGAGTGGGGGGGGTTATCACTGTTCTGCAGAGTGAAATACCATGTGTGCGCCCAGCAGGAGAACATTCCTTCTGGTCCCATGATTTCCTCAGGTCATTCACGCAGTCCTCATCTCCACTGTAATGGCATTGTCCTGCATTCCCCCCCCCACGTGTCATCCTTTGGCCTCCCTGACAGCGCTGCCCTTCAGCTGCCTGTCATCCTCACGGAAACCTGGGGTGGTTGAAGGGAGAGAGTGGGAGGGGTCAAGAGGCCGGGGGGGCTGCGGTTAACTCCTCTGTTGTTTGCTGAAATGCTGCAGTTTCACCGTCACTGTCTGCAGCGTCTAATCGGAGCAGAATTCTTTCAGCAGAAAGAAATCGGTTGCGTTTCACCAGGAAATGGTTTAAAATGATTAACTCATGCATTCAACAGGCACTTCACTTTCAAGTGCCTGCATGCTTTTGACAACTGGAGAGCCGAGAGCATATTCCAGCCTGCAGAGCGGCGGCCACTTGGATTGGCAGCCTATTTTTGCATCAGTTTTTCCCCGGAATTGTGGGAGACAACAGTCCAGATGCAGACGCCGTCTGATGTGTGTGATTTTGTTATAAATGAAGACACGCGGAAGGGTTCGTGAGAGCCCCGGCAGAGGAACCCAGTGGCCATGGCCTCACAGGAAGTGAATCTGCTGCATGGGCCTAGTGGATGCACGGAGTGAAAGCAGAGGAGGAGGGACGGCATCTGCCACTTCTCAGGAATTCAACAAAGACAATGCGTCTTTTCTCAAGGCTCCTTTCTTCCCTTTTTCCTCTTTCTCTCTGCATTCCGTGTGTGTAAAAGGGGCTGTTCATCATTATTCAAGGACAGAGCTGATTAAAGGTGATTAAGCCCTGCCCATCCATCACTCTCGCCTTTCAGCCTGTCACCGGCCCCAGTATGGAGGGGGGACACCCATGCATGCTTGTGAGTGTTTTTAGGAAAAAAGGGATGTTTTTTTTAACATTTAGTCTTATTCCACTTATATACACTAATTGCGAATATTATTTTTAAACAGCAAAGAAATAATATACGTGATTCCTTATTAATGGCCCTTGATACGGGAAAAATAAAGTGCAGGCATTCAAAAAAAGGTTCAAACCTAAATGGGCCGTGGCGGTTCATTCCTTACAAGACTCCTTGGCAACCCTATGATGAATGTCCACTTTCTCCCCTGATGAATTGCTGCATTGAGAAGCTTTCAAGCTCTCGCCATCCCTCATAACATTAAACTACAGTATCGCGAACCCATGGTGCTAACTGATAATCCCAGTTTATTGATTTATTTGGATGTTGACCATTGGACATTTTGCCACAGAGCCTGTCAACCCATTTTACAGGCTCTGGGGAAGAAAGGAGTTTGAATGAAATGCTGAGATAATTCATTTTCACTGTAACACAATGCAATTGTAGTATGATTGACATTTCCTTTTACGCGACGGTTGTCTCCCTGGGGCGGGCGAAGCTTCTGAATCAGCATCTGGACCATCACAGGACGCACAAAATCTCTCCTTTTCTGAGACGGGCTGTGGCAGCTTTCATTGCTGGTTTTACAGAGTGTCGAGTAAAGTTTCTCTGGCTGCGGTCAGAGAGTAAAGCTGCGCACCACGAAGAAGAGCCCGTATCTGATTTCTGTTAAAAGGCCAATATTGTCCTCACGATGTGAGTCAGCGTTGGTTTCTGCTTCCTCGGGTGGTGATGGTTGGATGTCCGTGTTTGTGTGTGCGCACGAGGAAGATTTTATTCGGTCTTAGATTACTGTCCTCCAGAGATGCCAGTGATGTCAGTGGGATCGGTACACACTGCGTCCTGTATTACAACGCACACAAGCATGGTGATAATGTAACAATGTGATGTGTGTGGGCCAACACTTCCCACTGGCTCAAGGCATCACTTCGGACGCAGTAGGTGTGTTTGTGCGAGCTGGGTATACTCTAAAACAACAATTTGTGGAGTCTTTAAGCGTTGTTTCAAGAGGATGATGATGATGATGAGGAGGAGAATCTGGTTATTTGAGTGAAATGAACATAATTGTTGTGTTCTTAACCCGAAGTTAATCTTTATTAAGGAAAGCTATGAGGATGAAAAATAACACACAGTCCGTCTGTGACACGGCAACGGCTGCAATTACGTCTAATGTATATTTATATTGTAGATGTTCTTCTCTACATCTTCTCAGGCGTGTGTCTCTCATCGGATTCTTCTTTAATGGCTGTAGTTATTTTTGTTAAAGCTAATTTGCTTCCAATGCATGCCTTCCCAGGCCATAATGCTGCTCTGCAGCAGATTTAGATTAGAACAGAGATGTACTCCTGAAACGGCCCGTGAGTTACAATGCAGCATCGTGTCATCATCAGCGGTGACTCATCGCCGCACGGCACTGTTCACACAAAGATATTTTTTATAATTATACAAAATATTACATAAAAAATACACCGTGAAAACGCAGTGAAACACAAATTACTTCTGATATAAAGCCTACATGAAAAAACCATGAGTGATTGGCATTAGTACTAGCATTAGCTAGCTACCTGCATGTGTGTGTGTGAGTGTGTGTGTGTTATGATTGTATGCCAGTGGCACACCGAGCTCAAGCAATGGATGATGGGAGAGGGAGAGTTGGTGAGGGGGGGCGGGGGGGTAAGACGAGAGTCTTGATGTGTACTTGGTTCCTGCCAGGATGTCTGGCTCTGTCTGTGGTTCACCTGCGCTAGTCCGTCACTCACACACACACACACACACACACACACACACATTCACACGCTGCATGCAGCAGCAAACACACTTTCAAGGGCATTGCATGCATATGTATTCATTCCCTCTTTCTATTTTCTCTCTCACACACACACACTGACACACATGAATAACTTAAACCCAAATCATAATATGCTGATTTATGGAGAGCTTGATATTTTTTATCTATGACCCAGTAACTGCTATCGACGGTTCTCTCTCTCTCTCTCTCTCTCCCCCCTCTCTCTCTCGGCAGTAACACATGGTTGGACACCCCGTGGTGATGTGTGTCAGATGAGGAGTGATTTACTACTGCTCTGCCCCAACCACTGCTGGGACACCTGCCGCTGCTCGCACACACGCAAACACACGCGCGCACGTTGCTGCGTTTTCGTGCATGTGTGCACGACAGACACACATTCGTGGTAGTTCACTTCTGCCCTAATGCACAGATAGTGGCTATTGCACGAGGGGACCTAGTTTTGGTATTTCAGAATTGCGTTTACCAGCTATAAGTGGATCATGACCAAGAAGTTCATACGTTCATTCTTGGATTTTACCCGCCCACCAAATATATTCCAGAGGGACCCGATGCATGCTGGGACTGGACAATATCCCAACATGCATTGAGTTCAAGGGAGGGAAGCAACCATCTCGATCAACAACACATGATCACATTCTCCAAAGAATCAAAGACAAACAAGAAAAGCCGAAATATTTTCGTGTCCAGGTGTTTTTTTTGTTGTTTGACAAGAATAAAATTAAAAATGAATGAACATTGTCTGTTACTTTGCGCGTCTCGCCCTTGTAAAATGACCCTCCTTTGTTTGCTCTCACAGAGGAATGTCACATCACAAGGCTTCAGAAGAGATAGGGCTCATTTGGATGCTCATCACAAGTGCACGAGGCTGCGACATTGGCGTGAAGCTGTGAATGTAATTATTTTTTAGTTATATGAAACCTTCATCAAATTGCCTTTGGGGGAATCTTTGGGGGGAATCTGCTACGCACAATTCTCAGACCTTAGCTATTAGATTCTGACCTTCCTGCCTCTTGTCAGAGATTCATAGGGAGATGTTCACTTTCAAGGTGAGAACTAATGAGATGGATGTAAAATATTTGTCTGATGTAATAAGATATGGCAAAGTGTGCAGCTTAGTAATTGTATGCGAGAAAATTGAGTGGCATTCATCGCTTATTTTAGCTGAAGCAGTTTTGATTTATTTCTCTTACATGATGAAACCTGTGGCTTTCTGATCAGTGCTCAAATTCTGACGAGTCAACACACGTGCATTCCTCACAGGCTGTGTTTTGACACGCGTTTAAGATTACATGAACCGAAAAAAAAAACGTGAAGAAATAGCTTTATCTCGAGTGCAAAGCAGAAGCGCATGAAACCCTTCTGATTGTCGCCCTGTTTGGACGTTGCTCAATGCAGTCGCCCGTAGCAACTGAAGCAAAGAGGCGAGAGTTCAACACTGCAGAGCACCAGTTATATATATATTAGAATGAAATGATCTACAGTTAGAACAATATTCAACAATAAAATGCACTTATCAGATTTGAGTCAATGAGAGAGCCCGAGTGCAACACTGGCATGTGTTTTGTCATGAAATCTCATCCTACAATATTTCCCCAAAGACGATCAGAAAAGACGCCGCCAGGAGATGGTTCTGTTTTTTCCTTCGGTTTTTTCACTTCGTCCCAGCATCCTTTTCTCCACCGGAGGAAGAACAGCCGCCAGTGAGAGTAACACGGCGGGCAATCCCAAAGCCACAATGTCATGTTGTTTGAAAGTGAGAGGAGCCCGGGGGCTCTTTAGCATATGGCAGCAGCCCTACGTCCCAAGGCTTGTGTGTGTGTGTGTGTGTGTGTGTGTGTGTGTGCCCTTCAGCCGTCCTCAGGTGTTGCAGCAGTGAAAGTGGTCTTCCCCAGTGGGCTTCGCTGCAACTCTCCACCCAGACCTCAGCAGGCCGAGGAGCTTCTCTTAGACTCGCTGTCAGCCTCCGTATGGACGCTTAACAATCTGAATTACATTAGACACTCAAAGCACCTCAAACTGGAGTTAGAAAAATAGAAGTCATTTTTTTATAAGAGATGGAACTGATGTGCTGTGGAATGGAAAAAAGCTGATATTCATGAATCACAATCTGGTAAAACAATACGAAGGTAACGACATCAGAGGTTTAGAAGAGAGTGGTTAGTGATCGCGTTCAAGTGGTGTGTTGCATCAGCGTGAAAAGCGGCCAACATCAAGATCTTTCTTTGAGTTCTGCCGATTAAACACAGTTAGCGAAGTGGGTCACCATCATTGTGTGTGTGTGCGTGTGTGTGTGTGTGTCCATACAGTGTTCTAGATGGCCTATTTTCTCTTAAAGTAGAGAGCGTGTCCTCTCTGGCACTGGTCAATAAAACTGTCCCTGGGCACAGAGAGAGAACCTGGCACGGAAACACACACACACACACACACACACACACACATTTACTTGTTGTTGAAATATGCTAATGCGTTTGGAATTACTCACTTGATTGTTCTCAGTCTTTCCTCACCCTCTCGCCCTTTACCCTGCATTTCTCCCTCCAATTTCCCATCATCCATATGTCACCCATTTTAAAGGAATTTCTCTGTCACTTGATTTCAACTGAATTTCATTTTTTTTCTTTTTGTTATACCCATAAGAGAAAACAAACACACCGTACACTTATGTATAGTTACGCTTTAGTTACACTTTCGGCAGCAACACTTGTATAAATCGTATCCTCGCGGACGGAAAAGCAAAGGATCCACATCAACTTTGCCCTTTATCGGCGTGGAAATGGTGGCGCGGTTGCCACCGGTTGCCATTGTCACACATGGGGATTACAGCACAATGGTGTCTCCGGCTCTAAATCACCGAAATGACGACAGCCAGTGTGTTTGTGTGCTTGGTGTACATGGCTGTTTATCAGTTGCATTCAAAGCGGCACAATAGTCCTGTAAGGGATGACTGGAGGCAAATGGGGTTTCAGGCCGATTGTGGTTGTGTAGTGTACGTTTCCGAGGTGTGTAACGGCGGAATGTGTACGTCTGTGTTTGTGGAAGCGAGAGGGCGCTGAGAGGTCAGTGTCATCTTCAAACACGACACAATGCACGTGTGTACACGCAAATACAGACGTGGGGCTACCAGTGTGATGGGTTTGTGGAAATGCGAACAGTGTATTGGTGCTCAGTGGGATGGATCAAGACAAACAGGTTCATTGTTAGTGTGCGTCCAGGGGTTAGTGTGGGAATGTGCAAGCATCTTCCTGTAGTTCTGTGTGTGTTTCCTCTCGGCCGTCCTCTCTTTTGTCTCCATCTCGCAATCTATCACACACACACAGTTTGGATCAATATGTTGCATGGACAGATGCATAATGGGGACGGATGATTTTCTGTTTATATGTGTCGAGGTTCCTCTTCCTTGTCATTGGTGTTATTATCACCTCAACTGTGTGCGGGCTGGTTTGTCCTGGATCGTTGCGTTGACCTGGCTGGTTTCTGGAGTGTGGCGTACTTGCTCCGTTTTTATCTCCCTGCGTCTTTCATTGGATTAAACGGCGTCCCGGGCTCATTCCAAAGTGCCGCAGCTCAGCAAACAAATATATTCTAATTGACGCTATCTGTTGTGTTAATCCTGCTAATTCACCCGGCGCACAACGCAGAGCTTTTTATGAATTGACAATTTCGACAACGAAGTCAGAAAGATGCATCAGTTCACGCTTGAATCATTCAACCTTGAGGCGCACAAGCCACACGTTCTAAAGACACACACCGTGTGAACTGTTTGTTTGATGTCTTTGTGTGGCTTGTAGTGTTTTTGCTTATGAAAATGTATTTCCTGTCTTCCACATTCAAAGTACAACTTCAAAAACACTCTTTTTTTTTGGTGCTCCTCCTCCTCTATTGCACCTCCTCACTTCCACCTCCTCCAGCTCCCTGCCATTGTCTTCTATTTCCTTTCGTCCTCCTCTTATGCTCCCCGTCGGGCTGCTTTATCATGCAAATCACCGTTGGATCCGATCACTTAATTAAGCTTTGGTGTGCCAGTTTGCGCTCGCGCACACACTGACACACGAAACACCTAAACACGGTCACTCTCCTTACAGAAACTGTAATGATTAGAATGCAGGACACACACACGCGCGCGCACACACAGTGCGTGAGGCAGCAGAAGAGTCTGTTTAAGTGTGTGGATGGATAAACAGACTTGAATAGTGGGTCTCTGTGGGGTTAGCATCGAAATCTGGACCTCCTCCTCTGCTGCAGCGAGTGAAGCCAACTGTTTTTATTGCTATGGCTGCTGAAAATGCAGATTATTAGGTCACGGCAATTATGTGACTAAACATCAGGGTCAGAAATCCATGTCGTGGATTCATTTTAAATGACCTGGGAAACTTGTTGAACGTTTTCTCATCTCAAAGCTGGTTTATTGCGGGTTTTAGTGAAACGTTTGAGCCGGTTTTCACTCAAAATAAAACAAGGAGCAATTATTATAATTAGTTATAATAGTAGTATACCATAGTTGATAGATTTTTATACAAAACGTCACTCTTCATCTCCATCGTGTGTATTTGCATGTTGGCCACAAACAGCTGGCAATTTCAGCTTGTTAAAAGTATAGCTTTTCAAAATAAAATTCCCGTTAGGTTCTGGCATCGAATGTTCTTTATTAGTTTTAGAAAAGGATTGTTTTCGGGGTAAAAATACACACAAATGAGCCATGAAGAAAACTGACAGATTGCCATTTGATGAACTCTATCAATTTGCCTGGATACAGAAATGTACACTCGCTATTACTATTAATCGATCACTATTATTTTCTAAAAGCGTTAAAAAAAACTGAGGGGGCCATTCCATTGTCTAATGTGTCAACGGTTGTGCTCATTTCATAATTTTCAATCCAGGAGGGATTCATTTGAGCAGTCACAGGGAATTTGAATCCCCCCTCCGATCCATGTCCTACGAGCGCAGCGCCAGCACAGGACACAAATGACCACAATACAAGAATCATCTGCGATTACGACCCACAGGGCTGAGAGCTCCTCACAGGCCGTCATTATACTCTGATTAGCTTTGGCAGCTCTCATCAGAAATACTTTAAAGGTTTAGTGCGATAGTTAATGTGCCCTCCGCTTGATGGATATTTGCTCTGGAAACGTGCCATTGTACGGGATCCCTCCTCTGCTCAGGCTGGCGAGCGACAGCTCATTGGCTCGCCACACTGACATCTGAAAAAAACATGTTCCCAATGTGATTATTATGCCAAATGACAAAATAATTGAACATATGATGGATGGAATGCGTGGTAATTTGCCCCAACACACAACCTATCAATTCTGATGATTGCTTTCATTTCTACGTCTGACAGGAATGAGTTCATTTTATAGGGTTACGCACATATTAGCTTTAATAAAGTGATTGTAATTCAGCTTTATGGATGTCTGTGCCCTTTTCTCTGTTGGACAGAACTGGATCCGCCAGTATATCAATGTCTCTTTTCTGTGACACATGTGCTTGTTAGTACAGTATCTCAGGGCTCGGTCGATCCGCCACAATTCAGTGTTTTTTTTAAATGTGAAAAATATTTCACGAATCCTTCATGAAGCATTCATTTCTTCAATTCTCCGCTAATATTCCGATGGTTGGAAAGGGGATCATCGTTAATGAGTTGATGTGCTGTGTGCGCACATACATTTTTTTTTCTTCTCATATATCTGCCGGCGTCGTGGCAAAATGTACCTCTCTTCAACAATAACACGAGTACAAAGCGGGGAAATTTCCCATCAAAACGGTTTCATCAAAGGCTTTGACCTTTTCCAGATTCCTGTAGCTTGTTTACTGGTACCAAAGGCGGATTTCAGGGCAGGGGGCAAACTGTTTACTGTTGCCATGTTTCCAGTAACATTACAAGTGGCTCCGAGAAGACCGCTAGCCAAATGCCTAAGCTGTCAAAGTAAATAACTTTTCCATTTCAAAGAGAGCCATTCCAATTAAAGGGGGAAGGACGGAGCGAGAGAAAGAGAAGGCAAAGCCACAGAAAAGAGGTGGAGGCGGGTGAGGCAGGATGAAAGGGGAGGTGGAGACGGAGGAAGATGGGGGAGGAGAGTGGGAGTGAAAGTCATTGGGATCTTGTTGTAATGAAAAAGAAAGGAGGTGGTGTGGAAAGAGGAAATCAATTGTTGGGTCGGCGTTTTGCGCCGGCTGCATCCGCTCGGGACCTTCAAGTGTGCAGAAGAGGGAGACCAAATCTTTGCCACGTTTACACGTATCCCTTCAGGGCGCGAGGACACAAGTCTTCTTCTGAAGTGTCACGTTAGGTGTAATCTTTACTCACGTGGTTTCTGATGAACACGCAAACATTTGGAGTTGATGTCGTGAAATATCGTTTCAAATCACAAAACTTGAACTAATCATCTTTGTTGTCTCAAAAATTGCCCCCCTTTAAAAGATGCAGGGTAAAATAATTCGGTCCCACCAAGGTCAGGTCGGGTTGTCTGCTTTGATGTAGTGAAATCGAGGGACAGGAAATGTGACCACTGGACCATCCAGCCGCCGTGTTAATTATTGATGAGGGTGTCCCGTGACCTACACTATCGATCGAGCAAATTGCAGCCCCAGTTATTTTACAAGCACCATATCCTGTGGCCGCTGCCGCTGTGTGTGTGTGTGTGTGTGTGCACGTGTTCCCACGTGCATGATTGTGTGTGTCTGTTAATGTGTGCCGCTCTTTAAAAGTCAACAAAGGGGTTGTGTTTCAGCTGTCGTTATGTCAAAAGTAGCGAGATGATGTGTTATACCCTTCTGAGTTTCAACCTGAATGCACGTTTGTGTGTGTCTGTGTGTGTGTGTGTGTGTGTCTCACAAAGGACTACTTACAGGGATACAGTGATACAGACCTTACATGCGGTTCTTGCTGCTGTTATCGATCTGAAAATAAATAAAAGATGATTCAAGCGGATAACCTTTATATTTTTTCTCCTCTGCAAATATTTCATTTTCTTTCTATTTGTCAAGTAGTCGATGCGTCTGTGTATGTTTTATTTACACACACAGACACACACATCTTTTAATTAATCACACATACTCTGTCATCTGAAGAGGCGCTGGGTTTTATCTCCTAAGGTGCCTTAACCCCCCCACAAACACACACACACAGGATCATAGTAGCCACTCATGGTCCTGGAGACACTGCTGGTGAATATCAGTGTAACACAACTCGGTTCTCCTATTCAGGAGTAGTTATCCTCCTACAAGGCAAATCTGATTTCCAGTCAGAGCTACGTTTTATCCTTGGAGACACACAGGGAAGAAACAGGGCTTTTATTATCCTTTTCCTACTCTAATAAAAGTATTTTTTAAGAGTTTGCAGTCAAGAAAATACAACACATTACGACACTGTCATATAAAAACCTCACACCGTAAATGCAGTTGTTTATTGATTTTTACATTGCAAGTTTACGTGATCCTCTGTGTTCCTAATAAGTTTCACGGATGTGTTACGCGCTAAAAAATCCCGTATATTTTGAACTTTCAAGAGGACATTATTTGTGCAGTGTTGACTTATAAGTCCTTTGTCCGTGTCCAGTGAGACGTTAAGTTCCTCCAGTGGTTGCAGAAGGCCATGCAGGATTATTCAAACCGTAATATTAACAAAGTGATTCTTTTATGTAGTGCTTTTGGAAGCTGCACAGTCCTCTTCACTGTAATTTTTCCCTCAACTGTCGTCCAAAAAGCAGAGCAATGAGCCGCACCGTTGCACAAGGCGGCATGTTCCTTCCTCTCATATTAGGGATGTGCTAAGTGGTTTGAATTGTATTCAGTACAAAGACTCCCAGTGCATATTGCCAGGTCTTATTCAGCTGTAAAGGGTTCGGGGCGCGTGTGCTCCGTCCGCAGATCTCAGATGGTCGCTGTAACAAGACAAATCGTTCTCACTGTTGTCTGTTCATCGACAGTTCTGTTCTCCCCTCCGTCTCCTGCATTTCTGCCGACCCGAGAGTTATCTTGGCTGCTTCTCGTACCTGATTGGATGTCGGTGCCGGCTGTCAAGTTTCATTTCCTGATACGTCTACCAATCAGGGTGGTCTGTTTCGTGTTAACCAGCAAGTGCTGTGGCTCTCATTCCATCAGTGGGATTATATCAGGCTGTTTAAGCTCACTTCACCTTGTATTACTCTGTCACTCACACGGACACACACACACACACACACACACACACACACACACACACACACTGCATTGATGCAGACTCACGACTACTCTCTAAAGGTGGGGACGAATAGTGTCCATGGCAGCATGGGACCTTGGTGTGTCAGTAATGGCTCTGCCAGTGGTATCAGCAGGCTCGGCTTTTGCAGAAGAACGTTGTGTACCGCTGGGATCTCTCAGACCTGTTCTGCTGAGCCCACACAATCTGCTGCCTGCGTGCTATTGTTGCTAGACACTTTTCTTTTAATCTGGTACGTGCATGTCTGTGTGTGTGCCCTGATAGAGAGATAGAGGGAGAGACAGAGAGAACATGCCCGAACCCCACACAGGAGGCGCGGTTAGTCGCGTGGGAGAGCTTTTGAAATGTGTTTTTTTTTGTTAAATTCCCACGCAGTTTGTTTTTGCTTAGTTGAAATGTCACAGAAAAATCACTAACGTCTATTTTGCCAGACGTAGGCATAGGACATAGGCAGCATAAGAACAAAAATACATCAAAATGCAGAAAATATTTGAACTGGGCAGTAACAAGCAGTGTGATAACAGGAGCAAGTAAACAGAATTTCCTAAAATGAATCCCTGAATAGAACCACACCTGCAGTGCTTCAGTTTTCAGCCTTCAACGAAACTGTGAGTAGTGCTTTTCATGCTAGGAACTCAATTTTATTCATAGGCAACCCAAGGTCATATTTTGACCTGCGTTCTTTGAATTTGCAGT
Source organism: Apeltes quadracus (assembly GCA_021346845.1). Classification (NCBI taxonomy): domain Eukaryota; kingdom Metazoa; phylum Chordata; class Actinopteri; order Perciformes; family Gasterosteidae; genus Apeltes; species Apeltes quadracus. The sequence goes on along the minus strand of CM037932.1, from coordinate 12,380,443 downwards.
TATTGCGTGTCCCGTCGGTGTTGAACGCTCCCGGCTATCGCCAGTAAATGCTTCGTATCTCATCATCAAGTCGAGGTGATGTGACAAACCTGTGAAAGAGGATAAAACAAGTCAAAATAAAAGGTGCAGTTGAACTAAATTAAGAGAGAAATGTGAGAAGAACACATCACGGGAGCTTGTATTTCATCGCCCTTCCTACACAGACACATACACTCACACGCAAAATGTACTTTGTAGAGGTGGCGTCACACTGCTTGCACATATTGCAACAGATTTGTGGTGAGTGGGAGTTAAAAGAGATGCTGACTGCAGATTTAACACCACAGATATTTAAAGAGAACGGCCCTTTTATCCGAGGGCACACTTTGCAATATTCATGTATTTCCTCCTGAGAGAAGAGAGAAATAGAGACAAAGAGAATTCCGTTTTTTTATTTGAACCAGTCAATGGGTTCAGCAGATATATTAGAAATCTACAATCGCAATAAAAAACTTTGTGTGTGTGTGTGTGTGTGTGTGTGTTGTCCGTGCATTGTGTGCATTAAACAATCCCTATCTTTAATTTCCTACCTGTAGCTAAAGAATGCAGCTGTTAGATGTGCATGACACTGATGCATCGTCCTGTGTCCTTTTTGTCTCCAGTGTGCAGGGCCGGTTTCTACAAATCTTCCCTCGGAAACACGGAGTGTGCAAAGTGCCCGCCGCATAGTTTCTCCCACCATGAGGGGTCGCTGCACTGCGGCTGTGAGAAGAACTACTTCCGTGCCGACGGAGACCCTGCATCCATGGCCTGCACCCGTAAGTGTGCTTTTACATCACGCCATTGCTTTTGTGTCCTATCATGGTGGAAATGGTTTTTAAATGCTTTTGTTTTTGCCTCATATTGCTAATATGTCCTTAACAATGCGATAAGACGCGGATTGAATCCAGAGCGTGTGTATTTTTTTAGTTACCATGATTGTCATTCATAGCTGGATTCGTATATTGCAGAAGATTGCTTCCCTATTCCCCTGATATTTAACTTAAAGGTCACCATAGTCGTGGTTTCCCCAAACTCTTCATCACCTTCATCTCTCCGCGTGACTCTTTGGACTCCCTGCGATGGAGTGCAGATGCAGATACCTCCTGCGAGCTTTCCAAATATAAGCCTCTGCATTCCCTGATGTCAGGTTAGGGATACATCTGTTACTAAATGGGATGGGAATACAGAAGGAGAATTCTCGCACCATGCTGAGAACACTGGGAAATACAAAACAATGCCCCCAGCCATGGACAGGATCCTAATCAGAATGACAGTCACTGTTGAGATTATCTCGACGCCATCTTGTCGACCAGGCAAATTTCCCCTCATTGGGTTAGATGGTGGATAATGATCGTGTTCGTAACGTTAGCGGTGGGATAGAGGTTGTTCAGAACTGATTCTGGAGATTTAAAAATTGGAAACTGGAAGAAATCGTTTGTCCTGCTTTGTCCATCACAAAATGTTGGGTAACCGCCGTCTTAACAGTGTTTATCTAGTAGGTCTGCTCACAATAATTCAGCATTCAGGCTTTCTTTTCCTTTTTTCA